>OX465257.1:15798571-15979523 GCA_949987775.1 Aproaerema taeniolella
CGATACGCTGCGCAGCGCCAAAGTAGGTAAATAAAGAAAACTCCTTAACGTGACGTTTCCGGGAAACAAATATTACTTATATTTGACCCATCGAACAAGAGGCAGTGCCACTACCACTCTCGACCAAACCGGCCGTCATATAGCACTATCAATTATTATTAGTGATGAAGAACTGTGAAATACTCAATAATCCTCGGAAAGAACCACAATATGACGTTCTGCCTACCCTGAAAGGGTTTGTGGACCTTTGGGGACACACTCAAAGGTCCACACAAAATGTCCTTGGCACACATTTAGGGTCACTCTACTTCTTATCGTTTAGGTATAGTCAAGTATGTGGCGAACTTGACTAACCCTGGTGTCAGAGTTTTCAAACCGCACAATGGCCTCAGACTTGGTTTCAACGACTGTAGTCAATCGACAACAGCCGGGACCGACAGCTTAACGTGCCTTCGAAGCACGGAAACGCTCGTGATAAATTGCCACTTTGGTCACCCATCAGGTTCCCTGCCTCTGTGTACGTTGCTTAACCTCACTGATCGGTTGAGATCAGCGAGGGCCACTGGGCTACGAGCACTTCTAGAGTCACTTTAAATTAGTCAGGTACCTAGCGAACCTTTAGATATTTCTACCCATGAAACTAACCAACTTGCCCCAAAGAACATGCATACATACATAAATACACTCACGCCCGCAATCCCCAACGGGGTTGGCAGAGCATTAGTGGTTCCAGAAAACCACCTAATGCTACGTTTGACACAAATGGTGAGGGTTATTAGATGGAACATGTTGTGTAATGGTGAGAGGTGGTCAGCCTTTCGCCCAAGATACAGCAAGAACCTCACGTCCCACTTACTGATTTTTACAGTATGCCTGGGAAGAGTAGACAGAAGAATCCATACGAAATTCTCTAAATAATTATCACATAAATGTAAACTCACCAACAGTCTTAACGATGAGAGCCAGTTGATCGATGTCCGAGTCGCCAGGGAACAGTGGATCTCCAGTCAACATCTCCGCGAATAAACATCCAATGGCCCATATGTCAACTTCTGGCCCATATCTGAATGAAATATAATTACGTGAAACTAGTTTCGAAGACAAAACATATTAATATAGAACAACTAGCTTTCAGCTCGCTGAAATTGTAGCTTATATTTGTCCTCGTACCTTTAATTAAGTATATCTATACAAAATTTCATCAAAATCTGTTGGTTCCAGTGCGAAAGCGTTCCATATTTATATAATACTAGCTTTTACCTGCTTGGGACTCAAACCCACGACCATTAGATCTCCTACACGCACGCACGATAGCTCAGTTGGTTAAAGCACCAGAGATATAATACTGGGTCGTGGGTTCAATTCTAGTCCTATTCGCGCTGAGCATTTTATTTTCCATAAAATTATACAAATAACCCAAACTCACTTATGATCGGCAACGAGTAACTCTGGGGCTCTGTACCACCTAGTGGCCACGTACTCCGTGTAAGGCTCTCCTGGGGCAGCCAGGGTCCTCGCGAACCCAAGGTCACACAGCTTCACGATACCCAAGTTTGACACCAGCACGTTCTCTGGCTTTACGTCTCTGTGTATTATCTGTGGAATTTATTTATTTGTTTATGAGGCACACCAACAACATAAGTACAGGTGCTGTTTATACACGAGCGACGTAGCATGGCGGCGCGACTGTCATAAAAACGAAAATGAAACTTAATGGCTACGAAGCAAAGTTTTTTTTGTCCGTCGCTCCGTCTTCAGGTGGCGGATGTCTCTTCGCGCTTCTATTATCGGTAAAAAATCTATTAAGCTATTAAGATGAAATGTTATTCTCGTGTTAGATCGTATTCTTCTTGCGCATGACTGTATGAATGTATGTACGAGTAAGACCTTTATTGCATTACTAGAGGACGCCCGGCACTTTGGTCCCGTAAGAATTTCGTAAAAGCCTGCCTTTTTCCATGCATAAGTTATAAAAGGAACCTTTGGGCCAAATTTAAGCTTTTTGAGTTCAAGAATTTGGACTAAACGTTGATAAGTCAGTGAGTCAGGACCTTCAATTTTACAAATGGCTTCCACTCGGATTAATTAGAATTTTTTTTTGGAGATTCACATTTTAAAGTTGCTCTAGCTTCACTTGTTTCACTAACTAATTTTTGCTTCATTAACTTACTTCTAACGCCTTTCAAAAGTAGCCTTATTCATTCAAAGTACTTACAGAATTCTGGTGACAGTACTCAATGCCCCTTAACAGCTGGAAGAGCCGTTTCTTGGAAGTTTCCTCGCCCAGCCCGCCTGGAGTCGCCTCCAGTTCATCCAGCAGAGTATGGTCCAGGTATTCGAAGACCAAGTAGAAGCGGCGCTTGCGGCGGAACACTTCGATCAGGTTCACCAAATGGTCGTGACGAAGTTTCTGGAAAATTTGTTAATGAGATACAATAGTTACGGTATACATGAGGTATACAGTTCAAGTTTGTAAGAGGTATGCGACGGTTTTGCTCTATAATGGGGGAAAGGCTGACCACCTCTCACCATTTTTCCATCTGATAACCCTCACAATTTGGGTCAAACGTGGCATCTAGTGGTTCTAGAACCACTGATGCTCTGCTGCCCCTGTTAAGGATTATGGGCGTGAACATATGTGTGTATGTGAGATACAATAAATTAGGTATCAAAGTTTATTTTAATTTGAGCCTTATTACTTATTACCAGCGAACAAGAAACCTAAGTAAGAGATAGTACTTTTAACATCCTGATTTCCCGCAGCGCCATCTTTCGGACTGTGGCGTCATCTTCTGTCTCCAGGAACTTCTTTATGGCCACCAGCTTTCCGTTATCTCGGCGACGGCATTTTAGCACCACGCCGTATGACCCCTCACCCACCTGTAAATTTTATACAGGGTGACTTTTTAATCAGTATGCAAATTTTTCTTACGGTGTCATTAACGTTGATAGAACGTTAATAAGGAGTAAAAAATTTACTAACAATTAAATTAATTTTTTTTCTAAAATTTTCAGATTTTGGTACCCATTTTAACGTCTTAGAGGATGAATTTTGTAAAACGCAGAAGAAACACGGGTGTCACAAACTGTGTTGAAGAGTAGTAAGTCAATTGGACAATGTAATTTTTTTTCCATACAAAAATGTTGATTTGTTTTCATGGGTAATTTTCAACAACAGTACATTTTTGTCTAATTTTTGTGGAAATCTTTGTATGATCGAATTCTATATCAATAAATATTGCATATGTTAACCAATACAAAAAGCTTTTATAATTTGACAAAACAATTCAAATATCCTGTATACTTTATTACTTATTCAAGCCACAAAAATTGACAAGCCACAAAAATTGATATAAGGACACAAAAATTGATAGTAATGCCACAAAAATTGACGATTGCCACCAAAATTAGAGTTTAAGGTTACTATGAAAAACCAAAACAACATTATCCACAAAATTTATTGTCTGGCAACTACAAATCAAAAGAAGAGTGGAAAAAGCCTTTCCTCTTTTACTCCGATACCCGGGGTGGGTTAAGAAACAAAAAAAAATTATATGGAGGTCAAAATTAGGACTAAAAGCAATAATAAATAAAGAACCCTACTGTCTGACTTTAATAACAAGTGAAGACTCTAACTCAAATAACTTATACAAAACTTCTTGAAGTCACAATAACATTTAGCAATCATTTTTCTTATAAATACACTAACTGTCTCACTTTATTAAATAGTCTATATTAAATAGTCATTGCGACTTTAAGTACCTACACTTAAAGTCGCAATGACTTTTAGAAAACATCTTAGTTATAAATCTTCTAACTGTCTTACTTCAATGAACAGTATGTACTTAAAGTCACAATAACTTTTATCAATTTTCTTTATGATTAATCTATTAGCTGTCTCACTTTAACAATCAGTCTATTCTTGAAGTCACAATAACTTTTAGCAATTATCTTAGTTATAAATCTTCTAACTGTCTTACTTCAATGAACAGTCTGTACTTAAAGTCGCAATAACTTCTAGTAATTTCTTTCTTATTAATCAATTAACTGTCTCACTTTAATAATCAGTCTATACTTGAAGTCACAATAACTTTTAGCAATCATCTTAATTATAAATCTTCTTTCTTACTTTAATGAACAGTCTGTATTTAAAGTCACTATAACTTCTAGCAATTTTCTTTCTTATAAATCTATTACCTATCTCACTTCATGAAATAGTCTAAACTTAAAGCCACAATATTTTTTAGCAATCACCTTTATCATAAATCTTCTAACTGTCTCACTTTAATATTCGGTCTATACTTGAAGTCACAAAAACTTTAAACAATCATCTTAGTAATAAATCTTCTAACTGTCTTACATCAATGAATAGTATGTATTTAAAGTCACAATAAGTTTTAGAAATCATCTTAGTTATAAATCTTCTAACTGTCTTACTTCAATGAACAGTCTGTACTTAAAGTCACAATAACTACTAGTATTTTTTTTTATTAATCTATTAACTGTCTCATTTTAATAATCAGTCTATACTAGAAGTCACAATAAGTTTTAGCAATCATCTTAGTTATAAATCTTCTAACTTTCTTACATCAAAGAACAATCTGTATTTAAAGTCACAATAACTCTTAGCAATTTTCTTTCTTATTAATCTAATAACTGTCTCATTTCAATAATCAGTCTATACTTGAAGCCACGATAGTTTTAGCAACCATCTTAGTAATAAATCTTCTAACTGTCTTACATCAATGAACAGTCTGTATTTAAAGTCAAAATAAGTTTTAGAAATCATCTAAGTTATTAATCTTCTTACTGTCTTACTTCAATGAACAGTCTGTACTTAAAGTCACAATAACTTTTAGCCATTTTCTTTCTTATTAAAATCTATTAACCGTCTCATTTTAATAATCAGTCTATACTTCAGGTCACAATAAGTTTTAGCAATCATCTTAGTTATAAATCTTCTAACTTTCTTACATCAAAGAACAGTCTGTATTTAAAGTCACAATAACTCTTAGCAATTTTCTTTCTTATTAATCTATTAACTGTTTCATTTCAATAATCAGTCTATACTTGAAGTCAGGATAGTTTTAGCAATCATCTTAGTAATAAATCTTCTAACTGTTTTACATCAATGACCAGTCTGTATTTAAAGTCAAAATAAGTTTTAGAAATCATCTAAGTTGACAAAACAAAACAAGAAAATAATTTCGAAATCTTCTTACTGTCTTACTTCAATGAACAGTCTGTACTTAAAGTCACAATAACTTTTAGCCATTTTTTTTCTTATTAATCTATTAACCGTCTCATTTTAATAATCAGTCTATACTTCAGGTCACAATAAGTTTTAGCAATCATCTTAGTTATAAATCTTCTAACTATCTTACTTCAGTGAACAATCTGTACTTAAAGTCACAATAACTTTAAGCAATTTTCTTTCTTATTAATCTATTAAATGTCTCATTTTAATAAACATTCTATACTTGAAATCACAATAACTTTGAGCAATTATCTTAGTTATAAATTTTCTAACTGTCTGACTTCAATGAACAGTCAGTAGTAAGAGTCACAATAACTTTTAGCAATTTTCTTTCTTATTAATCTATTAACTGTCTCAATTTAATAATCAGTCTACACTTTAAGTCACAATAAGTTTTAGCAATCATCTTAGTTATAAATCTTCTAACTGTCTTACTTCAATGAACAGTCTGTACTTAAAGTCACAATAACTTTTAGCAATTTTCTTTCTTATTAATCTATTAACTGGCTCACTTTAACAATCAGTCTATTCTTGAAGTCACAATAACTTTTAGCAATCATCTTAGTTATAAATCTTCTAACTGTCTTATTTCAATAAACAGTCTGTACCTAAAGTCACAATAACTTCGAGTAATTTTCTTTCTTATTAATCTATTAACTGTCTCACTTTAATAATCAGTCTATACTTGAAGTCACAGTGAATTTAAGCAATCATCTTAATTATAAATCTTCTAACTGTCTTACTTCAATGAACAGTCTGTACTTAAAGTCACAATAGCTTCTAGTAATTTTCTTTCTTATTAATCTATTAACTGTCTCATTTTAATAATCAGTCTATACTTGAAGTCACAGTAAATTCAAGCAATCATCTTAATTATAAATCTTTTAACTGTCTTACTTCAATGAACAGTCTGTTCTTAAAGTCACAATAACTTTTAGTAATTTTCTTTCTTATTAATGTATTAACTGTCTCATTTTAATAATCAGTCTGTACTTGAAGTCACAATAACTTAGCGATCACCTTAATTATAAATCTTCTGACTGTCTCACTTTAATAATCAAGAATTTTCTCTTCTTTTCCTTTCTACGACTCTTTTTCTTTCTTATTTAGTTTCTCGGTCTAATTTACTTCTTTTCTTTGGATTCCTGAAACATTAATTTCTTTACTTGTGTATCAACTTAATAGAAAGGCATGAAAAGCAGTCATTCTGCAGATTTGTATTTATTATGATGGTACCTAGCTACTAAATACTCCACCAGAGCACCAGTATGATGACGATTCTTACCTTCATCGTGAATTTAGGTCGTTTCGAAAGTAACTTAATATTAAGTTCTAATTTTTGTGTTCTCATTGCAATTTTGCTGGATAAAAAATACCTCAAAAACCACAAAAATTAACCCACAAAAATTGAAATTTTGTAAACAAAAACAAATTCAACCAAAACTACAATAAATACAACAAATGAAATCTAATAGATCTTTATGTATACCACAACTCTGTATTTTGAAAAACGAATAATATAGATGTTATTAAAGAGAGTATACATAATGAGACCACAAAAATTGAAGTTTTTTTGTCCGATAATATTTTTAGGTGTTACTTACATTTTTGGCGGGAAAACGCAGCAACTTCACACACTTTCTTATTCACATAGCGTTGGTTCCCGACTGACTCAATCGATTGACATTCGTGTTGTGCTTTAGTGTTCAATACTTTAGCTCGGAGTAATCTTTTCATCAAAACCACAAAAATTGTATGTTTTGCTGGGACACATATGTTTTATGCAATATCAAATTAACCGTGACACTAATTACAAAAAACAAAATGATATTGTCAAACTATGACTATATTGATTGAAATGAAACTATAAATTAAATTGATCTGAGCAAAATGTTAAAAATAGAAGCCGAAACATTAAATAAAACAGATTGGGGACAGGCCAGCAAAATTGAAAATACGGTTTAAATGATTATTTTATATTATTTAATAAATCTTTTTTGCTAATGTAAACTTGTCTTCACAAAATAGAAATTATCTATTTTATGTACAAAAAATATCTGATTGATATCTTTCAAAGACAACACGATTTTCAGCAAAGACACTCAAAAATGCTGTCTGGGAAATTTACCCTCATGCTTCAGATGATCTAGCTTGAATTTTTTTATATGAAACGATATAAAACAAAAAATACAGGTCTTTTAAATTTTCATAAAGTTAACGTACGAATGTACAAAAAATTTGCGTACTGATGAAAAATAACGTGGTATTAGCTAATTTTTTGATGCAGATTGTAATGTCCTTTTCCTGAAACGCCCTGCCTGGAAAACATAAAGACCCATTAATAGAGTCTACAAACGAGACACGTTTTAAGAATCCCGTTCTTACCGTCCAATTTTTTTTTGGGTAAAATGTAGGTTCATTTTTAAGACGATCGCAGTGCCTAGAAACCAAATTGTCCGGAACTTACACAACACCGTCAGAGGTGAAATGAAGCGGAGAAGGCTATTATTGCCTAGCAGTGCTTGTCGTCCCTATATATCACCCGGAAATCGAACCACTAGTGTTATTAACACAAGCTAGGGTTATTAACACAAAGTAAACCCTAAGGTTATTAAAAACTAGGGTTATTAACAAAAAAACTAGGGTTATTAACAAAAGCCAGCGTTGTTAACAGAGGCAACATAACACATTAAAAAAACAAAGAAGATATCTCACCACTGATAACTGTTCATACTTGTCCATGGCCCGGGCGCTAGGCGTGGCCGGGGACGCATGCCGATCCATAATCACCTGGCAACTGGACCGCCAGGGTTGTTACCACAATACGGGACTTCTGCAACAATAATTTACATTTAAAATGAGGCTAGAACTTCAAAGGGGTAGCGTTCGTCGCTCAGTGACGCTTTTTATCTAGGTACTGATTTTACACATTTATATCTTTGATAGATCAGTTTTATCTATCCCAAATGAATATCTTAAGTTAGGATACATGTTTTTTTTAACGAAGTCCCGGGCACCCTCTATCTGATAAAAAAGTATTTTACTAAAAATAATAACATGTGTTTAAAATACGATTTAAATTTTCAATGCTCTTATTACATTTCTAGATCACTTTCACTTAGTTAACAAAACAAAGTTGAAAAGCAACCACAATATGTATTTGAGTATTTTTAAAACGCTTACCCGCGTGAGGGATTTTATTTTAGGGAAATAAAAAATGTTCGGCTCGAAAGGGACATGAACCCACGTCCCCAGGATCTCCGATGCTTTAACCAACTGAGCTGTCGTGTGTGCCTTTAATGTCAACCAGCGAAATGGCGCTGGCGCTGATCCACTCGCACGTCGTAATGCCTTAAATAATTTTCAGAAAAAGCCACAAAAAAATAAAATAGTATATTGTGCAACTCGGGAATAAAAGACGAATTTTAAGCGAGGGCCAAAGTTGGATCACGAGCAAATGAAGGATTCTAAATTATTGAATCACGAGCGCAAGTGAGTGATTTAAGTGTTAGAATCCTGAATGACACGAGCGATTCATAGCCCTCGATGAAAATCCGTTTTATTCAAGAGTTGCAAATTATATTTTATACCATGACCTCGAGAAAAAGAAAGATTTAAGCGGAAATAAACATTTAATCAAGAAAAAAGGAACGTTATATTAATGAAAATGCGCATCAGGTTACCCCATTTTCATTGCAAAACCGCTCTTATCGCAACGGAATGCACGCTTGTGGTAACCTGATGTGTGGTACTCTGTACAATAAAATTTGAACAATTACTAAAGTTCAGAGTAATTTTCTTGTTGTTGTCGATAGGGTGATCAATCTGTGACGAGATATTTATTTCTTGTCGACGTATTACTAATTAATGACATTTTTATTTTAAAGTTTTAAACCTGTCGCAAATGTTGACCAATCAAATATTGAAGAGTTAATTTCGAATATTCTTTGCAATGGAGGTTGTATACATTACATTGGAGTGTTCGAAATTTAAACACCAAAATTGTTTTGCGGGAGCAAAATAATCTTTTTAGGGTTCCCTTACTAAGCAGTAAGGGAATGAGAAAGGCACGATAGCTCAGTTGGTTATAGCACCATGAGATCTAATCCTGAGGTCGTGGGTTCAAGTCCCATTCACGCCGAACATTTTTTGTTTCCCAAAAATTTTTCACGATACGTATGTTTAAACCCTCGCACGATTTGTATCGCACGGCGCGTAAACAAGCGCACGACGGGTTAACGGCTATCTACACCCACAGCATTCTAATTAAAACTAGTAATAACAGGTTGTTTTACAAATCAATCAATGAAAAAGGTCCTGTTTAACTTTAAATGGGACAGGACACGAACTTAATTCTTTCGTGACTGATTGTACTGATATTACAAGCTATTGAATAATTTAAAGTACACATTACAGCACGTTAGACTGTACATGTTGATATTGATGTCGCCCTTATCGTGTTCGTAATAGGGGCGGCTTTGGTGGTAACATAAAGTGTTGTGATCTGTACATAACAAAGAAGTTCTGATGTTACGGAAGACAACCTCTAATTGCGGATACAATTTACTCAAATTATAGGACGATAGACTTTTAAAGTTAAATGGAAAATTCTTAAAGTACAGCAGGACTTACGTAAGTAAAAAAACATTACGGGGAAAAAATAATGAATTCATTCAAATGGAACATTTTCAAAAGACAGCAGAACTTACATAAGTAAAAAAATCACTGATTTCGTGCGTCACACGACTATCGAGCACATTGGAAATGAATCTACAGAATTCGAAAAAATGTCGTTCTGACTTTTTTCAAAAAGGTTAGGCTACAGGACAGCCCTTAACCTAATCGTCTTTGTTTTAGGCTCAAATTGTAGCCGACTAAATTGTTCAGAGGAACTTTTCTATTTTGATATCATTATTCGTTTCCAAAATATTGAGCGCCAAAATCAACAATTAGGAAAAAAATGATTTTTTTTCACTATTTTGGTCATAACTTTTTTGTTTTTGACTTTCTCGAATAATTCTTTTTGCACCTTACAGCTCTTATAAATACGCATCTTTTGATCATTTTTTGAATATCATATCTTCACAACTCTCCGAGATATAAGGGGATCGCACTTTTTCGTGAAAACGGAGCCCGTACTGGAGCTAACGAAAAGACAATTCCAATGTCAAAAAATATGACTTTCTGATCGGAAAATAAAATATTCGGTGCGAAAAGGGACTTGAACCCACGATCCCAGGATAATTCTATTCTATTATCCCTGTCGTGTCGGGATGGGCAGAGCGTCATGTGTGGTATTTATTTGGCTAATATTTTTATTTTTTTGTGGCTTTTTCTGAAAATTATTTTAGGCGGGGCGTAGGATTTTCAATGTGAAAATCTTCAAACAATTTAAAAGAAATAAAGTATTCTTTTTTATTGGCTTGTTTTTGAGTGCGGCGTTATATAATTATTAACATTTGGTGTTCTTTGTTCGTTTGACTTCCACGAAAGCCTACTTTTCTATTCCATGTGAACAAACATCTGCATTTCCCCACTATCATAAATAATAAATTATTTGCAGCGCTAGTAGTTGTTGCTACAACTGATTGTTTTGTACTACATTAAAAGTTAGTATTCACGACTACAAATCAGATTACACATGGAACTTGATGTCAAGATTTTTTATCTCAGAGGCTTTGATATCAATATTAACATCAACACAAAAATACAAAATTCCAATTTCGTAGTGTCAATATTCTATTTTGTTTAGTTTTCAATATACAAAATTTTTTTTTTATGATGAACTTATTTCCTAAAAATACCTTGAAAGAACAAATAGTTTTGCGGAGTCACAGTCAGAAGAAGTCAAATCCATTTTCCTTGAAAACTCATACAAAAATAGTTTCATAAATGTGGTGACAAATCCACTGTGGCAGGTCAGGGTCGAATTGAATAGGCTGTCATGAATTGTTCACTATTAGGGCTGCAAATAGATACTAATGACTGAGAAGGTAGTTTGTAAGTCGTATTGAAGTGTGACTGCTGTAAGTCAAATGAAGAATAATTTATACGTACTTTATTTCCATTAAATACGAGTACCTAACCCTAAAATTAAAAAACACTCACGACATTTAATTGCTTATAACTTTTATAAATATAAGAACCATCTTGATTAAGTCAAGTTATATAAATGTCGAAAGTGATATGTTTTTTAAAATAGACATTACATTTTAATCGAGCACCTTTATAGGCTTAGGTAAATCCACGGCTTAGGAGAGGGCAATCGGACATACTGTTGAGTTGTTGACGCAAGCGTGCCTGTTCTCTGCAAAAAAAGTCCATTCAACTTGACTCCTACTTTCCGAAGTACATCTATATCTGTAACCGATGAGCTGGAACTCCTCGGCATGAAGTTATCTGCCAACTTTAACTTCGGCACCTCCGTCGAGTCTAAGGCTCAAACTGCGGCCAAAAAGCTGGGCATCGTTAACAAGGTTAAGAGATACTTCACGCCGGATCAACTTCTTACCCTTTATAAGGCGCAGGTCCGATCGTGCATGGAGATAGCCACCTTTGGGATGGTTCGGCTAAATATCAACTAGCCGCACTGGACTCGGTGGATCGCAGAGCTAGGAGCTCATTGGTGATAAAAAGCTGGTTAAGGATAAGCTCCAAAGCCTAGCTCATAGACGCAAAGTAGCTTGCCTACTTATGTGTTTTTTATAAGATGTACTTCGGTGAGTGTGCTCAGGAGCTGCATGAGCTCATTCTGCCTGCCCCGTTTTACCATCAGACGTCCAGACGCACTGCGGGGTATCACCCTTATCTTATGGAGATCCCTCGGATACGTACTGAGCGCTTTTCTTCATATTTTGTATTGCGCACTGCCAAGGAGTGGAATTCTCTGCCGGCGTCTGTATTTCCGAGCTCATACAACCCGAATATCTTTAAAGTACGAGTGAATAGGCTTCTTCTGGGTGAGCTCGCTACATCCTCAACCGCATCTTTGCCCTGAGCTAGATTGTGGTCAAGAGCGAACCCATTCTTAATAAAATAAAAAAAGTTGAAAGCTGATGTAATCGAGATGGTTTTTAGCTACAATTGATCAAAATTGGTTCAGCCACTTAAATGTTATTTAAGCAATCGAATGTATGGTGGTGATACATTTTTTTTAAATTTTAGAGTTATGTGATAAGGTTAAGCATAAAAAATATTGGTCTTGCCACATTAGCGCTAAATATGACGCAGTTTACAGTCTATACCTATATACTTACTTGATACTACATTATTCCTGGATCGCGTGTTATGTCCTAATGACTACGGCAATATTTGAACTTTTTCTGCGACCACAATTTCGCGATAAGTTTTCATCAAAAACCTATTATGAGGTGGATGGCTTTTGCGATTTAATTTATCTACAGGGTTATTTTTTAATCAGTACACAATTTTTTTGTACGTAAACTTTATGAAAATTTAACAGACCCGTATTTTTTTGTTTTATATCGTTTCATATAAACATTTCAAGCTAGATCGTCTGAAGCATGAAAATAAATCAATTTTTTTGTATGAAAAAAAAAAATTTCTTCGTCCAATGGACTTGAAACTTGGTAATAGTACTCTTCAACACAATTTGTGACACCCGTGTTTCTGCGTTTTACAAAATTCATCCTCTAAGACGTTAAAAAGGGGTATCAAAATCAGAAAATTTTGGAAAAAAAAATGTTTTCCTTCTTATATACGTTCTATCAACGTTACTGACACCGTAAGAAAAATTTGTGTACTGATTAAAAAGTAACCCTGTATACTAATATTATAAAGATTGAAGATTTGTATTTTCGTACTTTGTAACGAATAAACTCAAAAACTACTGGACAGATTTCGATAATTCTGTCACCACTAAAATTATCCCTAAGTAAAATAGGCTATATATTTTTTCCTAATTCCCACGAGAACGAAGTCCCGGGAAGAAAGCTACTTTTAAATACAACAAGATAAAAACATGATACTGGAGTGAAAGTAAAAAAGTGCCCATATTATAGAAACATTTTTCGTATGGTTGAAATAATATTCACAGTTAATAAATAAAAAAATATTGACAGCACAAACGCTTAAATTAAAATCACCCCCCAGACTTTCACGCAAACTCTTTCGGGACAAAACATGAAATTGAAAAATCATCCTATTGCGCCCAAACAAGCTAAACCTGCTGAAAATGGCTTAGGAGTTAGGTATATCACAGACTACGTAATAGTATCATGTTGTTGTTGTACCATGTGATGAAAATAACACCGAAGTGTCGTACGAAAATCAACTGAACCTTTAGAAGTTGCCGAGGTCCGTTCGTCAGTTAAGGAAATGAACTGATAAGTTCGTGTGATATTGTTTCAAATAAGAAAACCCGCATCGAAACCAAGAGCCACAAATGTTACACATAAATACAAAGAGACATAGACAACACGAGCTTTTTAGCTGTTTTAGGGTTCCGTACCCAAAGGGTAAAACTGGGACCCTATTACTAAGACTCCGCTGCCCGTCCGTCTGTCACCGAGCTGTATCTCATGAACCGAGATAGAAGACAGTTGACATTTTCACCGCTATAACAAAAAAATACAGAATAAAATATTTAAGGGGCTCCTATATGACAGACACGATTTTTTTGCCGTGTTTATAGATATTGGTACAGAACCCTTCGTGCGAAAGTCCGACTCGCACTTAGCCGATTTTTTTGTTGTTGTTATCAAACGAATGTGCCCAAATGGACTAGCAATCGCCTAGCAATGTGCCCGAGTCTACTCAGGGTAATGTAACGCGTACGGGCCGTATATGAATGATGTGTGCGATATATTTTGCTGATAAGAAGCGCAGTAATTGGCACTACGGGAATACAGGCCAGAGCCAGTGGGAGATAGGAGCGCTGATAAGAAAAGAGGGGTAAATTGCTCCACCATTACGAAGAAAACTATAAATTGCGCCATTATATCGGGAACAGCAAATTATATGGCGTTTTAGAACACAATTACTTTCAGGGTGTGAAAGGGTAAAGTTGAAGATACAAGTGATAAAAGAGTAGGAAAGTATGGAAGCCTTTGAATGTACGGTTTTGATAAACCTACTTTTTTACAAGCCTATATACGTCCCCATCGAGGGGCACGAGCCTCCCTTCGAAACAGGGATTTAGGCCATATTCCACCACGCTGGACCATTGCGGGTTGTTGGACTGCTCGTCTTTCGAAAATGAATTTTCTTGGACGGACGGGTTTCAACACGATGTTTCCCTTCACCGTTGAGCAAGTGATAATAGAAATCTGTACACAAATCCAAAAAGACGAATTAAGTGGTACAGGCCCTCACCAGGTTTTGAACCCGCAACCTTCCGAGACCTACTTACATCATTTTAAACCGACTTCAAAAAAGGAGGAGGTCTCCATTCGAAAATTTTGTTTGTTTGTTTGTTACGCCAACCGACTTTTAACTTTGTTCAGAATAATATACTCCTGAAGTGGTTCAATATACATTTTATCGAGATTGATTATTATTTTTAAAATAAAATAAACAAAAACAAAAATACTTACACTATATTTAGATGACGACAAATACTTACATAAATACTTATACATATTTAGATGACGTTTTGGTTTAAGGTTATCTGCTAATATACATTGTTGGGATTGATTCATACGTTTTAAATGTGGACAATTATACTATTTAGATAGAAATGTTTATAAAATATTTGTAATTGATAGATCGAGCGAGAATACTAAATTTACAAAATTTTCTATAAGGTAAAAACTTAGAAGCGTTGGAAAAGGTACACAAAAATCAATTAAATATTTACATACATACGCTCACGGCCATAATCCCTAACGGAGTAGGCAGAGCATCAGTGGTTCTAGAACCATTAGATGTCACGTTTGACACAAATTGTGAGGATTATCAGATGGAACAAGTTGCATAATGGTGAGAGGTGGTCAGTCTTTCGCTCATTATACAGCAAAACCCTCGCATCCCTCTTACAGATTTTTACTGTATGCCTGGGAAGAGTAGGTAGCTGGCACATTATAAGTTATTCTTTCACTCCCAGTCCAGCTTGAAAAATTTACTTGAAATGTTTTAAACTTATTATGCGGATCCAATTTTTTTTATTTCGACACTTCTATTTTAGCTACATAACTTTGAGTTGTGTGTATCCCAAGCGAAACCTTAGCGTGGCACTTTCAGTGTGCGGCGCATTCAACATTTTCCAGCTGCAAACATGCTACTAATTGTCGAATTAACTTTGGCTTTATCTAATATTAAAATCCTTCAAATCAATTTAATAACTAAATTGAAGTTCATTGCCGACCACACTGGTGACATGACACGAATAGTGGTAATTTAGTTAAATACTGTGGTCAATGTCAACCTATTGGAAGGGGGTAATTTAGGGTTGATAGTCATAAGACAAGGTCGAGAAGAACATTCTGTATTTTGAGGGCAATAGTTTTTGTTTTCATATCAATTAAGTAAATTATCTACACTAATACACACATCAACGTGGTCTAGGGATATTGCACAATTTTTCATACAAAAGAGGTCTGTTTGAGAAGCTACAAAAGCATACTCGAGATACATGGAGCGCTATGATTTTGAGACAAGCAAGTGTTAAACCTAAATTTTCAATTCTAATCAATAAATTTTGTTTTACTTGAAATTGGTGAAAACGTGACGATAATGAAAAAAAAAATGCGTAAACGATTTTCATACAAAAAGCAGGCAAAAAGTGCATTTTCGTTTTCGTTTCCGTCACTTTTTCACAAATTTCAAGTAAAACAAAATTTATTGACTAGAATTGAAAATCCAGGTTTAGCACTTGCTTGTCTGAAAATTATAGCCCTCCATGTATCTCGTCTCAAACAGACTTCTTTTGTATGAAAAATCGTGCAATATCCCTAGACCGTGTTGATGTGTGTATTATAAAGAGGAAAGATTTGATTGTTTGTTTGCATTGAATAGGCTCCGAAACTACTGGACCGATTTCAAAAATTCTTTCACCATTACAATGATAAAATATCCCTGAGTAACATATAGGCTACATCATTTTCCTGAATTCCCACGGGAACAAAGTCCAGGGCGGAATGCTAGTTCTTAATAAAATGTCGTCAAGATTTTTGTTATTTGCCATTCACAAAAAAAGTTTTTTAATGAGTAATAAAATAGAGAATGGCGAAGTATGAACTAAAGAAACTCATCTATACATATTTTATACATATTATAAAGAGGAAAGATTTGATTGTTTGTTTGTATTGAATAGGCTCCGAAACTACTGGACTGATTTGAAAAATTTTTTCACCATTAGAATCCTACATTATCCGGGATGATTTTCGCGAATCCCTACGGGAACGAAGTCCCGAGCGGAATGCTAGTAAGGATAATGCGTCAAAGCCTCGTCTTTTCTTCAGCAGAAAGCACCGCTAGCAGGTTAGGATGACTATTTTGGAGCACTAATTATGTTATGGCCCCACCCCTGGCATCAAGCCAAGGCTACAAAAAAAAGAATTTCAACAAAACTTCAATTTTAAAGTAGAAAAACTTTTGCTAGTTAGCAATAAAATAATCTAAACATTTTAGACTTATTATTTATTTCTAGGTCTTTAATTTCCATTTTACTTTGTTAAAATAAAATATTTACCTGAACGATCGTAGACTATTGGCGATCGCTGATCTGAACCGATCTGTGAGGTTAAGTAACGCGCAAAAGGACAGAAAATCTGACGGGTGATCAAAATGGCAATTTGCCACAAGCATTTCTGTAACATTACTGTGTTATGATGATAAATAATACCGAAATATTGTAGTAAAGAAAAAAAAAAACAATAAAAATCTATGAGAAATTAAAAAAAAATAAAAAAAAAATTTTTTTTTAATCGTCAATTTTGGTTAAATAAAAATCTCATTCAACTGATTTACAATCCTGGTCCTGGGTTCGATTCCCAGTCGGCTCAAATATTTGTGTGAAAAGCAGATGTTTGTTCTCGTGTCACGGGTGTTTGTTTCCGTATGTTCCGAGAGAAGCACGACACAAGGAAAAACCTTAGTGTGGGTCTTTGAGTGTGTAGCGTTTATTATTATTTATTATTATTAACTTCCTCCATCATTGAAGGTCACAAAGTTTTTCAGTTATGTTTATTAAGTAATTTGGTTAAAAAAAGGGAAACGCAGTATGCCGGTAAAATCATACAGGGCTGTATGTAGAGCTAAGGTTATCTCCAGCGTGGTATTACATCACAGAATAAAATATTGCTACCTTTTCCTTTAAATCCATTCATTAGTGGTAACGCTAATAATTTTATAAATGCGAAAGTGACTCTGTCCGTTTTTCTGTCTCATTTTCACGACAAAAATTGTAGGAAATTTGATTCTCTACAAGTTTGGTCCTCACAATTTTTCTTCAATTTTTGGAAATTAAACCTGAAAAACGCGACAAATTCAAAAGAATTCGATTATCTACAAGTTTAGTCCTCTTCATTTATGCCGTAGCGGTGATAGCCCAGTTGGTAATGAGCTAGACTTGTAATCCGAAGGTCGTGGGTTCAAATCGTGGTGCGGGTCTGTACCACTAAATTCGTCTTTTCGGATTTATGTACGGATTTCTAATTATCACTTGCTTAACGGTGAAGGAAAACATTTTAATGAAACCCACCCGTCGGAGAAAATTTTCGAAAGACGAGCGGTCCACCAACCCGCATTGGGCCAGCGTGGTGGATTATGGCCTAAATCCCCTTCGTGTTTCGAAGGGAGGCCCGTGCCCTGAGGTGGGAACGTATATGGGCCGGTAAGAAATTTATGCCGTAAAACGTGGAACATAGGAGATAATGATAATATTTTGAATTTGTCGCGTTTCTCAGGTTTAATTTCCAAAATATCGATCCTAGAAGAAAAATTGTAGAAACCAAACTTGTAGAGAATCAAATTTCCTACAATTTTTGTCCTCACGGTTTTACAGTTTTTGCAAATTTGAATCTGTTAAATCAAAAATGGCCGAGTTATTCAAGAAAAACCATTTTTCGAATTTAAACAGGAGCCTGATTCAGTCTACTTTTTTGAATGTACACTCCCAGTCAGTTTAAGGTACGCCAATGGAGAGAGACTACATTTTATCCCAAAATGTTGAAAAGATCCTTCGTGACAGTGATATGACAGAATTCCACATGGGCAAGGCAGAAAGCTAAGTAACTAAATAAGACCCTGTCAAAACAGAGAGGGTTCGACTCCGATGTCGTGCCACGTTACATAGTGCGTGCACCCGTGAAATATGAGCCCGAATAAATCGGAAAAATTAAATGCAGTCGGTATAAAATGCTAAAATAATGAGTTTACTCAGTATTTCATGCTATTTTATAAAACAAAAGAACGCGATTAACTCACTACTGAACGGATTTTCATACGGTTTTCGCCAATGGACGGAGTGATTCAAGACGAGTGTTTAAGTTCCTAAATTTCCCACGGGAATGAAGTCCCGGGAAAAAAGCTTGTTTAATATAAACATGAAACAATAAACTACTTTGGAATTAAGAATGAATGTTCCGACTATGTTACTCAATAGCCAATAACGAAGCTTCTGAATCGTCCGTTTTAGTGGTTCGATTCCCGATTAGAGCAAACAGCGTAAAATCTTATAAAAATGTATTAAACCGACTTCAAAAATAAAAAAAAGCGCACAATTGTGACAATATAACCAAACGTGCTAAGTTCCTACTGATCTGTTTGAAATCAGTACGAGGCTAGGCACCGACTTCAAACAGATCAGGTTCTTATTACTAGTAAGGTCGTATGTGCAAAAAGTTGATAAATCCGTCGTGAAAGAAGAATAAACATTCACACTTTCTTATTTACAATATTAGTAAGGATTAGCGAGTATAAGAATATGATATTTTCTGGGTATTTCAATGCACCAGTTATCGCGTGTCGGCTGCGATTTGAGCCGTGATCGCTAATCGATAGGTACCTATTGTACCTACTGCCGCGTTGTTGACTCGTATTTTATCTGGCTGAAAGATTTTTATGAAAGATGGGTTAACAATCTTGAGCAATGTCATAGATGCGGTCGACGATGGAGCGAGTTAACTGACGGAACACAGCAAGCTGTTTGGCGTCAGACTTCGGTAGGAGGCGGTCGCGAACTAGACGGCCCTTTACAGAGCCTACCACACAGTATGGGATCATAGGACGACACTTACATATTTTTTCCAATTTCCACAGGAATTTTGATCTTCAATGACCCTATGTACCAATTATTCGTTTTCTGAGTTATTTATATTAGTTACCCACTAACCGATGCTCTTACGGTGATGAAAAACAGCGTGAGGAAACCTGTACATTCAGGAAAGTGAATAGGTAACCATGATCCAATCCGATCAGGTTCTCCTCTTAACAGGATTACGGAGGTCAAAGGGTAGTCGTTGCGCTTTAGTAACTTGACATGAACAAGCGTACCCCGAATTAGAGACGGAACTAAGCACTAGGAAGAAACAAAAATCATTTTGTATAGCTCAATATGGTCATCACTGTTTATTGCTACATTCGGTTTAAAGACATTTATTTCCTATTAAAGATAAAAAATACAGTGTCACTTACATGAGAAACAGGTAGTTGTAACAAATTTATCGATTTCATCCGCACAGAGATACACAAATAAAATATTTTAGCAAAATTATCTTGTTATGGTCCAGAAAATTTCGTATTTCGAATAAGTTCATTGATTTTCAAAAGGCAAAAACGAGACAAACACGGTTTACCGAGAGACATTAAGAAAATTGAAGAACTTTCCAATGAAATCTAGAAAAATCAAGATTCCCGCCGTGTGGTGATCGGTTGAGAATAACACCACCCCATCTCTTTCCGTGGGTGTCGTAAGCTGACTAAGGAAACAAAAATGAGACTTGCCTCCTAGTAATCCATCTTAGGCAACGACACCTCAATTTGTTTTCAATCTGAAGTGGCGTCTTATGATCTCATGTGGTGTGGTTGGCTTTGTAAAGGGCCGTCTGGTTCGCGACCACCCTCCTACTGAAGTCCGACGCCAAACAGCTTGCAGTGTTCCGTCGGTGCGTAGGAGTACCAGTGCCTTAATTGGCAATTTCTGGGTTAACTCGCTCCATCGTCGACCTCATCTATGACCTTGGTCAAGATTGAGGTCAAGAGTTAACCCATCTCATTATAAAAAAAATACACATAAAATTCTTAGGTACGTATTACAGAACGCGATTCAGACTCTGATCTATACTTAAGTAGCAGTCTTCTTTGTCATTTTGATAGTGAGAGAAAGAGACAATCAATATACTTAAGTTTAGATCAAGAGTTGAGTCTCCTTCTGTAATACGAGCCTCAGATGTTGACAACCATAAAAGATTAACCCAATACCACAGAAACATGACAGCAGTCATAAAAATAATAAAAACCGAAACAGAAATCGAAGTCAGATTATCACAAAGCAATAAATTATGTCAACAAGATCGTAAACTTGTTGAAAAATTACCAGTTATATATTTTTCTATATAATTTAACTTCACATAACATTTTTTGTCCCATTAAAATTTTTGCTATGTTTTTTGAAAACTTTTATTTGTATTTGTAGCGGTTTCGTAGCACGGTTGCTACGACGTAGCGCTACGGGCGGGTGGCTACGAGCGCGCGACAGCCTACACTAAGGACAAGTTATGACGGGAAGCTAAAAAGTACGTGAATGTGGCAGAACCCATTTACTTTTTTAAATTATTTTTTAGGATCTCCAATAGGAAATCCACATAAAGCAAAGAAGCCCAAAAATTGTTTGGATACAGTGCTTACCTAATTACAGGAGACCACATCTTGCATTTTGTACAAAAGAAAATTTGTAGAATATGTGAAGAAGTAACAAACATGCAAAAACACACACATTCTCACAAACATTCACCTTATCATTTGTATGGTGTGATGTGATTTATTTGGATCTCAGTTTCATCCTAAATTAATTTGAAATAAAAAGTGCTACAAAACGAAGGACTAAGCATTACTATTTTTTCGGGAAAAAATTAATTTAATCCGTTCGAGTGTGGCTATCGCTTTGTAACATTTCGTGTTTATGGAAAAAAAACAATTTTAATGATTAATTAACTTTTTCTTACCACAGACTACTTGAAGATAATTGATATGGTAATAATTGCGTTAGTGTCTAAAACAATAAAAAAAAATTTTTTTTAATGTTTTATTCAAAATGGAACAATCTCTAACAAATATGAAATATTTTGGGTTTTGACCTTTACATAAAATGCAAGAAAAAATTTAATAAGTCAAAAAACATAAGCCTAGTTCAGCCAGAATAACGCATACGTCTAAGGTTACCGCTAGCATTATGAACTGCAAACCGAGCCTTACAACTTGGATACATAGTTATGGATATAATTTATAAATTGGTGCACCGATGTCGCAAGCTGTATTGATACTGTGCCAGCTCAGTAGCGCGTACTTAAAAATATTAATTAACTTTTAGTTTTCGCTGCAGTGGAGTAATTATATTTGTCAAAATGATAATTTAAATACATATATTAAAGGTCAAAGAAGCGACTTTTGATAAGCAGCATTTTAACTAGAAATTGAACAACTTTCTCCAAGTCTTCTTCTTCTTATCGTGTAGGGATAGTTAAGTTTGTGGCGAACTTGGCTAACCCTGGTGTCAGAGTTTTCAAACCGCACAATGGCCTCTGACTTGGTTTTAACGACTGTAGTCTATCGACAACAGCCGGGACCGACAGCTTAACGTGCCCTCCGAAGCACAGAAACACTCGTGATAAATTTCGACTTTGGTCACCCATCAGGTTCCCTGCCTCTGTGTACGTTGCTTAACCTCACTGATCGGTTGAGATCAGCGAGAGCCACTGGGCTACGAGCAAGTAACTTATATCTTTACAAAAATGATCTCGTCTCAAAACCTTTTTTTAAGGGAGAGACAATTTTACATAAGAGGTCTTTGAAGAGTATGTGTTTAACACGATGGCTGCCCACCTCACTTCACCAACAGTATTGCTCCCACGCCCCATACAAAACTGATCCCACTGGTGACGCTCAAAGCATCACTCTATTACTGAGGGGCCATGAGGGATTAGAAGCACATTTTTGACTCGAGTTTGACTCTGGCCCCCCAAAAAATTTGTAAGTTTATATTTTTATGTTTATCTTTTTCTTTTGGCAAACAATTACCCGTTGATGCATGTTAAAGGCTGGTAACCCCAAACTGCAGCCGCAGACGACATGCCACACTGAGCTGCACGTCACGAAATTGATATTTCGCCGTATTTCCTTATTCGCGACTTGATTTATGTCTGAAAAGATTTGTTGACGGGGACGAGGTAAGGTAAGGACTAGTCTAAAAAGGACAATTAAAAAAAAATTGTGGAATATCTCAATTACAAAAACGTAACGTAAATTACGCGGCGTGCTCACTTGTTTAGTTGAGTGGTTTTTTAAGGGATATGCGTAAAAAGCTAGACCACTCTATAGGTAAAACTACGTTCAATACAATTTTTATTAGGTTACATTGGCAATAAAAGAGACAAGAAAATAGAAATAAATAAATAAATAAACGCTACACACTCAAAGGCCCACACAAAGGTTTTCCTACCACTCGACCAAAAAAGTTTGTATGAAACAACAGCCAAAAATAAACTCTGATGTTGGAGTCAAAGGTTACTTTCTTCTCTTGTCCCTGGTTATAATAGTTGTTCAGTTTAATGGAATCTTTGATCAAAAAATGCACTAACAAGGAGAAAAACACGACTATAATTGTCTTGTTGCTGTTGTCGATTGATTACAGTCGTTAAAACAAAGTCAGAGGCCATTGTGCGGTTTGAAAATTCTAGACACCAGAGTTAGCCAAGTTCGCCACACTCTTGACTATACCTAAACAATAAGAAGAAGAAGAAGATTGTCTAAAGGAGTTTACTGCCTAACTCCTACCCTGACCTCCTGTAATACTTACAAACCGATCCTTTCCTTGCGGAAACGAAAATACTGTTTGTAAAAGAAATATTACTTTGAAAGTTACTATTTGAAAGGATTTATTGGTGTTCTTTTAAAATAGGATAAAAATAAGACCTGAAAGATTAATTTAAAGTTAACAAAATATATATTAAAAGAACATAAAAAGGGGTGAAGTTTATTTTAATGCGAATGCTCGTATTTCCAATACATAATTGTCCATATTAAAAATGTATGAATCAAAACAATCTTTTGTGATAAAAGACATTATCACAAACCAGAACGTCATCTAAATATTATGCGTAAGTATTTTTTTGTTTTTGTTGATTTTTCTAAAAGCGCAAAATTAATTTTGATAAAAAATTATATTTGACCGCCTCAGGAGTATACTTACTCTTTCTAAAAAAAACTTCAAAAAACCGAAAAATAAATGATTTCGTCTTTATTTTTCGGTTTTTTGAAGTCGGTTTAATTTATTTCCTTAAAAAGTTTATTTATTTTTCCATTTTTTGTGTAAATAATACAAAGAACATGAGAAACATTGTAAGTGCCTATTCAAGGGCTTACCTCGATTTCTATGGGATTCCATCATTATATACTGACATGTTGACAACAATATGGGACCACCTCTGGATTGTACTTTTTCGAACAAAAAAAGAATTTTGAAAATCGGTCCACAAATGGTGGAGAAATCAGTGAACATACATAAAAAAAGATGCATACAGTCGAACATAGAACCTCCTACTTTTCGGAAGTCGGTTTAAAAATGGACAAATTGAGAACCTCCTTTTTTTGAAGTCTGTTTTATTTTGAGTTTCATGAGAACTTCGACTCAAATAAAACCCTTAAAGTAGGCCTTGAGCGAATGGCTTGAATCGTATAAATTATACATAAAAATTTCTAAAAAAAACTGAAGGCTGCCATCAGCATAGTCCCATGATAAACAATTCATACACAAACCGCCGAAGTAGGACGGACAAACATCCGAACTAAAACACAACTCCGTGTTTGTCTCTACATTTTTAATAACGCTCCACTGTTGACTGTTATCGAGCGAAAGTCAATCTTTTTATTTTTACACTAGCTTGTTCCTGCTGCTTTGCTCGCGCTAAGAACTTTTTTAGTCACCTTTTAATTCTTCCCAATCTTTTTCAGTCCGCGGCGCACTTACAAGTTCAGAATTTTGTTTTGGTGCCCTAACTTGACTAGATAGTCGAAACAGATAGGGTACAGATGAAAGAAAAAGGCACAATGTTACTAGTTAGTTAGAAAGGTACAACAATTAAAATATTAATATTATGAAGCTGAGTTTTTTTATTTTATTAGAATACTACATTAAAACAATGTGATGGGTGAGCTTGGTGATCTCCACACATTTTTTCAAAGCATGGAATTGTTTATTTTGTTTTCACCAATAGTTAAAGGTTCGTAATATGGTAAAGAGAATCGCCGCACGACGCCCCTCTGTTCTTTCTACGGCGCACCAGGGCGCCGCGGCGCACAGTTTGGGAACCCTTGGGAATGATTTTCGAAAAATCGCGAAACACGTGTCCGTTTATTTGCTTCTTGACGAAGTTTCGAGTAAAAATGTCCAAAAAAAAATGTTTTCTCCATACAAACTTTGAACCCCCATTTCACCCCCCTAGGGGTTGAATTTCCAAAAATCCTTTCATAATGCCTACGTCATAAGACACCTTTTTGCCAGCTCTCTAAGTATATTATGTGTTTGGGCCGGGCGTAGATGAGTCAGTGAATCAGGACCTCCAATTTTATATTTTTCCATGTTTCAGTTTTTTTTCTCAGTTTATCTATGTCTCCACCGATGGAAAACGAAGGGGATTTAGGCCATAGTCCACTACGCTGGCTCAATATAGGTTGGTGGACCACGCGCCTTTTGAAAACGAAAGGAAAACTTATTTGATAAATTTTAATATTTCTTTTTAATTAAGATAGTTAATAAAATTTGTAAAACCAACTTATTTTTGCGGTACGTTCAATGCAAATCAATGTAAATTTGTATGAATAACTAGTTTCGACACTGCTAAATTGCTTTGTATTCATTCTTATGAATACCTATTAGTACGCAATTCTTGAAGTACCATAAATATGAAATGCGCTAATAACCGTAAGAGCGATTACGGTTGTTACGGTGCACCTTCGGGCGGTCTTGGTCATGCTTGGCACGCAGGCGACAGGTCATTGACCCTCGCGTGATTGGCCAATGGGTGAAGGACTGGTTAGGGAAATGGCTTCTTGTGGGTGAAGCGCATTTTTTAATTATTTCATTCTTCATCTTCTTCTATCTAGCGTTTTTTTCGGTCTAGTGCCATGATCCGTTTTCTTAGTCGTTTTCCTTCACTTTACACGGTCTTCGGCATAAGGTATTCTTTCTCAGATTGGCTCGAATTATATCCAGCCAACGCTTTCTGGGCTAACCAAGAGATCTTAGGTCTTTTACGATGAAGTTCAGGCATCTGTTCTAGACGTATTCTGGTGGTTTGCGGCTTTGGCCAAACCATCGGAGACGACTTTCTTGCAGTTTATCCTCGACGTCACGGACGCCAAGGCGGCCAACAATTACATGTTTAAAAAAATCGTATGTGTATGAAAGTTTAAAAAAAAATCGACTTACACCGATTAGCGTAGGTAAGTAGATAGATCTGAAGCACCAATTATAACTTACACCTACAATTATGGGTCGGGACCTGTTCGACAGGTAAGGTTCGGCCGGTGGTGTCGTTTCGACAAGTACGCGATTTCATATCCAGTTCGATAGGTATAATTGTTTTAGTTCTTAGTACAGTCACATGCAAAAAAGTGTATCAAATAAAAACTCAGTATACAAATTTAAGTTTTTTTTATTAAAAAAGACACTATAAACTAATAGTTATTTGTTCAGCAAGAGAGCAAAGTTGGTTTTTGCTACCCGAGTGCAATCTTTAAATCATGAGCTAGCGAAGTAGTCTACTCAAGCACGAACAAACATCTGCTCTTTACAAAAATTACCCCGACTGGACCCGTCAAAAGGCAGTGCCAAGACCAAAACATAGAAAATATTTTTGTGTGTTAACATTAACACACTTTGTCCCTAATAAACGCCACTAATGTCGAACTTTTGGTGATTCAGGTTTCCTTTATGACTGGACGTGATTTATCTTGAAAAACTTAGATTAGTCGCCGTGAGGCACTAAGTAGGTCACTTGACTGCCAAAGATTTTGTATAAATTAAAATGTCGCTTGTAGTTACAAGCGACTTTCGTCTGTAAGTTGAGGAACGTAAGGTGCAGATTGCAGTGTTAATTTATCCCGAATTTCTAGTTGGAGTGAATAAGCTCCTTCTAAATGAGATTGTTTCATCGTCACCCAGCTGTTTACAATTGTCAGGTATACAACATAATAAGTACTAAACTCAAAAATCAAACAAAAAAATAAAAAACCCTTGTTCTGACTAAAAAGTGTAAAATAAATAATTATTTATATATATTTGTTTAATGATCTCCTTATCAGCTGTATGTATATATCTCACTTTGATAAAAATTGAACAATTTCTGAATTAAAAGAACATTTGAAAAAAAAATCGAAAAGTCGAGAAAAAAGAAAAATCGAAAAATAAAAAAAAAGTGAAAAATCGTAACTAACCAACTTTAAATCGTCATAGATCCTAAACGGTAATTCTGAATTAAAACAATATAAGAAGCCTACACATGATTTAAAATACCTATTAAACGATACCCCGTTTGACATAGTTCGGCAATTTTAATTTTTTAAATTTTCACATTTAGGTCAATATGATAAAACCAACAAAAAATTCAAATCGGATTTAAATCCTACAAGAGATTTTATTGTTTAAATAGCTTCATTTGTTGCCATTTATAAGACTATTCTAAGTTTTCCCCCTCGGCGGAGGTGTGCATAAGTGGTGGGGGGGTAAAAACGTAGGGGTAGGCTGATAAACACATTACCCTCCTTTGCGTCGCGTGGTCGGGTAAAAAACAACAGCACGATAGCTCAGTTGGTTAAACCACAATGAGGTCTTAATCTAACTTTAGAACAGTTCACATAATAAATTTAAAAAGCAATAAACTTATTTAGATCGTTTTAAAATAATAATACACAACCGACTTCAATCCCAACAATGCTTACTAACAATAACCACAAACTAAAACATAATTTCAATAAAATGTGAAAGTATTTTAAGTTTTTGCTGGTTTTTAAAAAAACGCTGAATTATTAATATGGGACCACTTCATACCTACTCTTTCGAACCAACATTTTTGAAGTCGGCCGACGATTGGCGGGAGGTATCGCGTAACAAACATAAAAAAAAACATACAGTTGAATTGAGAATTGCTCGTCGTAACTTTAAACTATGAGCACTTCAGTTACGCCTACACCTAATTCGAAACCTGGTATTTCCTCTGTATAAACCTCTATTACATAAATCTCCATTAAATTGGGCAACTTTACTAAAGTGGTTTACACTCAAACAGCACTTAAATAAGTAATGTAGTGTAGATTGTAGGTACGGACATGAGTTTTAACTTTGTGCTTTATATGTACTAGCTTTCCGCCCGCGGCTTCGCCCGCGTGAACTACAGGTTATATTGTGAGATTTTTACATACAAAAGTTTTTTCCCGCTAACTCCCGTTCCCGTGGGAATTTTGCAATATACTGTTGCAACTAAGCTTTAAGTTTACTAAGGTGCCAAATTTCAAGCGTCTAACTTAAGCGGTTTAGATTTTTCATACAAAAGGATTTTCCCGCTAATTCCCGTTCCCGTGGGAATTTCGGGAATTCCTTTCTTAATGCACCTCTACGGTACCTAAGCTACGTCCCTTCCAAATTTAATGTGCCTAAATTTAGCCGTTTAGGCTGTGCGTTGATATGTCAGTCAGTCAGTCAGTCAGTCAGTCAGTCAGTTTCTCCTTTTATATATTTAGATTTGACAAACACCTTTCTATTTTTCGACTTTGTCATAACGGTTTGTAAGATTTATAAACCGATCGGTTTGAACATCGGTTTCTATTCAAGTTATGGTGTTGTGGGGTCATATCATCTTAGTGCTCCAATATCGCCACACTCACCTGCTAGCGGTGCACCCTGCTGATAAACGGACTAGGCTCTGACGTAATACATCCCTTAGGGTTTCTTTACTTCGCCATTCTCTATTTTAGATTCAATTAAAATACTCTGACAAATCACGATTCACGATTGTGGACGTAATTTATCAAAGGATTGAATTTTATTCGAGTTTAAACCTTCGCGTGCTTTTTGAACACATGGTGTACGAGATTTGTGTCGCACGCGGCGTAAACAAGCACGCGACGGGAAAAAGGATTGGTTTCGTTACAGAGTTAAACACCCCTCGTGTTTTAACTGTGGGTTCAAACTACATAATCGCAGTTAAATTACCACCCGTTAATGTTTAACGCAAGCATAACAAGTCTTTTTGTAAATTGCAGGAAATTCTTTAAAACTTAACTGGATTATAACCAAAAACACAACTAAACAGAAAATTTGGCAATAACCTGCAATCAGCAAGCCGGACAAGTGGGACGTCATATAACCTTTTTTTATCAAACATGATGTAAAGTCCAAGCTTAAAAATACCTTGTTTTTATCAGCAACCCTCGAGTTTCTTGTCTGTTTTTCGCGGGAGATGACGTCACCTTTGCGAACAGATAGAGTTAAGAAAACAAATGTCATTGACGTATTTTTATTTATTTATTATGACCCTACTCATACTACTAACTCTTGACCCCAATCTGGCGAGTTACCTAGAAATGCCTATTAAGGCACTAGTACTCCTACGTACCGAAAGATCACAGCAAGCCATTTGGCGTCGGATTTCTGTAGGAGCAGGGTGGTCGCGTACCAGGCGGCCTTTAACAGAGCCTACCACACCGCATGAGACCATAGGAAGCCACCTCAAATTCAGAACAAATTGTGGTGTCGTTGCCTAGGATGAATTGATAGGAGGCAGGTCTCATTAATTTGTGTTTCCTTAGTCATCTTATTTTAAGTAACATTTAATCTTCAATGAAGTTAAAATAAAAAATACGAGACAAAACACTCAAAAAACGATATTAACAAACATTCCAATCTTTACTGAACCCTTTTCAACAGAAATTTCTAAACAAAGATAAACATTGAGAACATATCAACGCTGCGCCGGATATATATTTCACAGAAGGCATTGTCAGCGCTCAAACGTTTTGTTTTATTAAAAACAATTACTCAGAAGTGATAACTTACAATGTAGAACTAGACTAAACAGTATCAAATGTCAACCAACGGTTAGATTAAAATACCTTAGCTATTTGCACGTAGTAAATGTTATAGGAAACTTTTTTTGAGTCTGAGTGACGCATTAAGAGTCCATACAACCTACGATATACTCACGCCTATAACCCCTTTCGGGGTAGACAGAGCATGACGTGGTTTTTGAACTACTTGATGCTACATTGGACATAAATTTTGAGTTATTTGACGCACCATGAGAATATTGGTGATTGGTTGTCAGCAGTGGTTGTCAGCCGCTCGCCCAGGACCATTGAACTATTATACTCGCTCTCATGTCCTACTTATACTCGCTCATGCAGTGTGCCTGGGAAGAGTTAGCAGCTGACGTATAAGTTTTTCTTTCACCAATCCAGCGATTTTAGATGTGGGCCTGCGTTGACCTACCATTCGGCCCTTTGCTTGCCTTTTACCTACCCTACATTAGTTCTAGGTAATTTAGTTCAATTATTATGATATTTTGCGATAAAATCAAGTCATGCTTTTATATTACCTATAGGCCTGAGGCACACTTACGGAACTTTTCGTAAAATAACTATGATGCCTTCAAAATAAAATTACCTAGCCTTAAAGTTGCTCAGTTCAATCCGCCTATGAAACTAAGTTTTAGGAAGCCAAATACAATGAAGCATTTTTATGCCATAATAGGTAATAGAGTGAATATATTTCTGTGTCCTACAAAAGGTATTAAAGGTATGAAAGATGAATGTGTATGAACATTTAAATAAAATGAGCTGTGCAAGCAATTCTTACTAGATAGCAATCTTACAAGTTTAAAAAATTGCCACAAAAAATTAAACAGGATTTTTTTAAAGTAACCTTTATGTGAGGAACATAGTACCAATTTAAAAATTTGAAATTTGTGGGTTTTTATGAGATCTATAAAAATAATATGATACTCAAAATTTTCTGAATTTTCCACCAGAATAAAAAAAAATTTAGTCTAGGTTCTCATGTGAACACAATAGTTATTTAGATATCCTTTATAAAAACTGGTAAATCAGTCTGTATTTTAAGCTTAAGCATGTTTTCGGCTACACAACGAGTTGTGTAATGTTTCCTTCATTAAAAATAAAGAAACACTGACAGAGTGACCTGACACGGGTTTAAACCGGAAACCGGAAGGAATGAGACGGACATACGGCATCCGGGTTTTCACTTCCGGAACCTGAAGTAAGTAGGATTTATGTTGTACAGACGGTTTCTCTAATAAGGTATCTACGTATGTTTCTTATCCACTGGCGATAAGGTTAAATTTGTAACGAACGTTGGAATTTGTAGCTCCGTGCGTATGAATGTTTTGAACAGTTATGGTCGTTATAAGTAATGTTAGGTTTACTAACCTTATTTGACCTTGTTAGGGTCCAAAATAATTTACTTTTGGTAAATAAAAGTTGGTAATGAGTCAAACTTGTTAGCGGAAGGTTGCGAATTCGAATCCTATTGCAGACCTGTACCGCTAAATTCGTCTTTTAGGATAAATATATGGATTTTTCATTAATTTTATCACTAGCTCAGCGGTGAAGGAAAACGTCGTCTGAAAAAATTAATTTTCGAAATCCGCGCAGTCCACCAACCCGCATTAGGCCAGCGTGGTGGACTATAGGCCTAAATCCCCTTCGTACTCAGAAAGGAGGTTCGTGCCCCTCAGTGGGGGCCACGTGGGGACGTATATGAGATGATAAAAAAAAAACGTTTTACTACTGAAATTGCCAAAGGGAAGAAATCTGAAGACAGAATACATATTATTATTATTATACTGTAGTAAGTCGTATGCTTGGGCTTTATTTTATTTTTTATTAGGTACTCGTACCTCTTGATATGTGTTTACAGTTGACTTACCCTGAAGTCTTGTATAACAGTTTTCTTGAAAAGAGGTCTGTTGTATAATTATAAGTTATTCTGCACAAAACCGTTTTTACGTGTCAAAAAGTCATAATCATAAGTAAATAACATTGGAGACTTTATCGAAGTTCAATGTTATTTACCGGTTGATACAAGGAGTAGGTCCAAGATTGTCTGATTGTCTGTATGTTCCAGGTTTTCAGAGATCCAAAATACAAGAGCAGCTGTAATGTGGGTTATTGAGTTGCCATTGTTCGTTTACTTTGTTCTGTCCGCAGAAAAAGTACTTACATAACTTTTATACAGAAAAAGTACATTACCTTATTTGCAAAGAAGTACTGTGATTTTATTTTCTTATTGTGGTTCGGCAATATTCGTAAAATAAGTTGTTTTTGAAAGGACAAGAACGAGACACATTGTTTGCCGAGAGACATTTAAAAAATACACTGTAAGTAAATATGCCAAAGTCGCTCACCCCGAATGATTTACAAAAGCTTTACTACTGACTTCTACTAAATGGATTTGATGTTTTTCATTTGGTATTTTTTAGATATTCTTTTGGTGGGGAAAGTTTTTGTTGAAATAAATCAGAATTTGGTCAATAAGTTACACATTTTGACTACTTAAGATATTAACAATATCATTGAATTGTTCTAAAGGGTAGTTATCTATCTACCTTTTTCTAAAGCACAAAAATACCCAAAATACTGAAGACTTACCACAAACAGATAACACAAAGTTTTCTATTAAAAATGTTACTTGTTTAGTGATTTTTGCACTATTTATTTGTTTTGTAAATATGAACTCTTTGTGACAAAAGCAAACTGTCAATTTTGGAACATTTTCTTGAAAATGACAACTTTCCAACTTGGAACTTTCTTTTCACGTTTTCGCAAAAGTGACGTTGAGTAAACATTTTTGACTGACCAGTGTTAGTGTTTAGAAAATACATACTTTTTGAAAATAAGAAATACAAAAAAAAGCAGTTTATTTAGAGAAATCTAACATTAGTGATATTAGGTCCATGATAAAGAACTATTTATACTATTAACTATATTATAACTATTAGCTATTAATTATACAGGTTGAAAAAGAACCTCCTAGCTTCATTGAAAATCCCGAACTAGTATCACTCACAGTATCACTTACGCGTGCCTGGTGTAGAAGTAATGTCTACGTTTAGGCAAAAAATGAACTATACCCATTGAAAAAATATTTTAAAAAAATTTTTTTTTCATAAATGTGTTCTTTGAGTGATACTGGTTCAGGATTTTGAATATAGCTAGGAGATTCTTTTTCACCCAGTACTATTAACTAAATATATTAAACTACTATTATACTAGCATTGAAGTTAACTAATCTCCACGTGATTCCAAACATCAGTTTTTCTAACTCATATTGATTGTAATTAATTGTACTATGGACTGAAGTAAATATTTTCAACTCACTTCAAATCCGTGCAATTTTGAAGTGTTTTAAAAATATTTACTTACTAACGAGCATTCCGCCCGGGACTTCGTTCCCGTGGGAATTCGGGAACATTGTGTAGCCTATGTCCATCGGGCATAATGTACCTTTGTAATGGTGAATGAAATTTTTGAAATCGGTCCAGTAGTTTTTAAGTTTATTCATTACTCCATAAAACTGATCAATTTTCAAAAATTCTCAAAATTAACTCAACTTCTTATCTTTTAATTATTATAAATACACGTATAAATAAATATGACTTCTTATTATAGCCATCAGTTGATGGTTCCCTTATGCCAGTGTTTTTCATATAGAGTTCTGGCGACCCCCTAAGGTCCCTAAGACCCTTTTAGGCTCAATCTATGTACTACTGGGGAGATTCTAAAACACATAATAAAAGAGTTTGCCGCGGAGTAGGCACGTAAGGCATCATCATTACACAGGCCCTTTTCACTGAAATCATCTTAGTTTAGTGTAAGATTTACAAATATTTGTCTTTTTCTTTTACCTGCGACCCCATAAGGCTTCACGACTCCCCTGGGGGTCGCGACCCACAGTTTGAAAAACACTGCCTTATGCTGTATAGCAGGGGTGGCCAACTTGATTACACCCAAGATCTCCTGTTTACTAACGAAACCCTGTGCGATCTACCAATTTCATACTTCTTGAAATCTTAAATGAAACAGCGTAGTTCAGTATACAATCATGTAGTTTTTTTTCTTTATTGTACACACATATACATACAGATTACAGAAGAGAAAGGACATATACAACGGCGAGCTTAACTCATGAAATGAGTTTTCTTCCAGTGAGAGGGAGAGGCAGTTGAAGTGGGCAAGGGTGTATCAAGAGAAAATGTGAAAAATTAAATTTATTATATATTATATTAAGAGAAAAAACTTAAATCTGAAATATTTTTTTAATTTTTTGCCTTGCCACGATCGACTGGATTAACAGTCGCGATCGACCGGTCGATCGCGATCGACCGGTTGGCCACCCCTGCTGTATAGACTAGACAGGCCCTTTTTTTATTCATGTTTCGACCTATGTTTCTTGGGAAAAGTTGTTCGCTTTAGAGTAGCTAATTTATTCGTAGCCAATTTATATCTTTATTTTTCTCTAATTTAAAAGTAGATTGAATGTTGTTAAGTACTCTAGGTACCTACTTTTAGTGTAAGAGAAACTAAATTTAATCTACCTATCCATCTTCACTTTACTCATTTATATATATTCTTTATTGCACAAACACAGTAAAAAAAAATAACATAAAAAATAGTGTACAAAGGCGAGCTTATCTCTAGAAGAGATCTCTTCCAGCCAACCAAATTGGTGAGAAATAGTATACGAGACGGGAAGAGAGAATTGCGCACAACGTAAGAAAATACCAAATAAGAGAAGGGCTTATATTATTAATACTTAAATATCTATATAAATAAAAATGAATTGTTGTTCGTTAGTCTGATTAAAACTCTAGAACGGCTGGGCCGATTGAGCTGATTTTAGTCTTGAAATATTCGTGGAAGTCCAGGGAAGGTTTAAAAGGTGAAAACATATGGAAAAAAGGCGTTACGAAGTTGGCCGGGTCAGCTAGTAATGAAATAAAAATAATATATATATACTAACATATATAATACATACATATAAACAAATATAATAAATCATACATACATAATATATAATTTGCTCATTACAGTTTAGCCCAGTCTGTGGGGAAATGCAAAGGCCTTTGCATTGCAAAAGGTGGCGTAGAAAATTTTTTGACACAGTATTGTTTAGGTATGGCAGGTTAATAAAAATCCAAGTTCTCGACCTTGAAGGACCCAGGCGTTAGCCGCCATCTTGAATTAAAGGTGCCAAAATTAGGTATATTTTAAATAACTTCTCTATTGTTTACTAAATCACAAAAGTGTCTATGAAGGGTTCAAAGAAGACAAAATTGCCTACATTTTTTGCATACATGATTATTCTGTAATCTTAAAGGTAAAAAGTTACAAGCGACGGAAATAATAATATTTACAAAAATCTAATATATAAAATGATAAACTGACTGGGGGATACACAACGCACAGCCCAAACCGCTGGACTTACGGCCTTGAAATTTTGCACATAGATACCTTATGTAGTGCAGGCATCCACTAAGGAGCGATTTTTGGAAATTCCACCCCTAAGGGGGTTAAATAGGGGATGGAAGTTTGTATGAAAGTCCGTGAATTTTGAAGTTACGATCTTAGAACTTCGTATGTAGGCTGATGATTAATAAAAAATAATGAACACGTGTATCAGCGATTTTGGAAATTCTACCCCTAAGGAGATTAAGGGGGTTAACTGACTGACATATCAATGCTTAGCCCAAACCGCTGGGTCTAGAGACTCCGAATTTCGCTTGTAACTTTTTACCTATAAGACTTACAGAATAATCATGTATACAAAAAATGTAGGCAATTTTGTCTTCTTTGAACCTTTGATAGACACTTTTGTGATTTAGTAAACAATAGAGAAGTTATTTAAAATATACCTAATTTTGGCACCTTTAATTCAAGATGGCGGCTAACGCCTGGGTCCTCCAAGGTCGAGAACTTGGATTTTTATTAACCTGCCATACCTAAACAATATTGTGTCAAAACATTTTCTACGCCACCTTTTGCAATGCAAAACTACCTACAGACTGAGCTAGTTGGGACAGGTAGTATTCTTTGACTCTATTTTTGAAAGAATGTATAGATGGACTCTCTTGTATCGCTGTCGGGAGTTTGTTCCACATCCGTGCTCCACGGACAGTAAAAGAATTAAAACGAAAATTTGTGCTAGCTGAGGGGCATCGCAACACGTATAATAGTAGAAAACGTACATACGTACATACGCTCACGCCTATAATCCCTAACGGGGTAGGCAGAGCATCAGTGGTTCTAGAACCACTAAATGCCACGTTTGACACAAATTGTGAGGGTTATCAGATGGAACAAGTTGCATAATGGTGAGAGGTGGTCAGCCTTTCGCCCATTATACAGCAAAATCCTCGTTTCCCTCTTCCAGACTTTTACTGTATACCTGGGAAGAGTAGGTAGCTGGCACATTTTAAGTTTTTCTTTCACTCCCATTCCAACACGGAAGGATAATGTACCTATCATAAATCCTCGTAAATTTATTTCTAAACAAAAGGCTAGTCTCTAAAAATTACTTTTTATTTTGTGATTTATGGAGAGACAGTATTGCTCAAGAATCCAAGATTTTTAACAATGACAACGGACCAGATGGCGCGTTACACAGAAACGGACGGACAAAAACAATAGTCGGTCCAGAAATGGGTAAGTAGACGAAAAAAGTTTTCGAAAGTTGCACATGTGGCGTTTTGTTTACACTGATAGCTTTGACAAAAAAACGTGGTGTATTTTGCTATTGTATACCATTTTATTTTAAAAAATTTATAGTGTCGTAAAAATTAAATAAAAAGGAGTTATTTTTTAATGTGCATGCCGTTTGAAAAGGCCCGGTTAAACCAGGCAATTATTTAAAAATGTATGAATGCTGTTTAATTAATTTTTTTAAATTAAAATAAAGTTTCTTTCAGTAAAATGTCCCATTTATGTTTATAACAGGCTTTCCACCTGGGATTTCATCCGGAAAAATTATTGTAGCCTATGTCACCCGCTGATAAGAGAGCTTTCTATTAGTGAAAGATTTTTTTTTAATTCAGTAGTTCCAGCTACTTCTTCTTAAAAACAAACTTACAAACTATATCTCTTTATACATAAATACATTCACACACCCCTATTATCCCTTTTGGGGTAGGCAGAACGTCATAATAGTATGTATGTGGTGTCAAGTGGTTCTAGACTCTAAAGCTATAGAGTTTTAGAGTCTAAAATCACTTGACACCAAATTTGATATTAATTCTGAGGGTTATTAGCTGGAACAGATGAGTCCAATGGTAAAAGGTTGTTAGCCTTTCGCTCACAATACAGCAAAACCCTCGCGTCCAACTTACTGGCTTCTACAGTATACCTGGAAGGAGTTGGGAGCTGCAGGGCAATCGCGCTAAAAAAAGTGGATTGAATCGCAATTGAAACATAGCTGGGGAGCTACTACATAAGCGAAGCTAATGCTGATTGAACGAATGGAATGATGTACATTGCTGTGTTTGGTTCATGGCGTTAATCAAAATCTCCTTATAAAGAAGCAATCGACAACGTTCCATTCGTTTACCCAGCATCAGCTTCGCTTAGGTGGTAGCTCCCCAGCTACGTTTCAACTGCGATTCAACCCACTTTTTTAGCGCGATTACCCTGCTGGTACACTCAAGAGCGCGTCAAGCTTGACACTTTGGACTTTGGACCGGCCCTGCATTGTATGGCGCGCAGTATAAATCAGAGTTCAGCTTAAACTGGTAGTGTAAGGCGTGATCAGCTCTTGACTGTATACATTCAATTTTTTAATTTCACTCCTAGCCCATTTTTTTTAATGACGAACGGGTTCGCTCTTTACCACAATCTAGCTCAGTAATATTTGTGTAGATTAAAGAACTATTGTGCCTTTTTATAATTCGAAAACGGCACGGCAAATTGTATTAACATTGCCTCCTATGAAATAGTAATACTAGAAGCTGAGAACATAGGGGGCAATGGTAATTCAAATTTTGGAGTGCCGTGCCGTGCTGTTCGAATTATAAAAAGGCCCATTGGTTATCATGGTAGAGGGTATTTAGAATAACTAAGTCTTACATCAACGGAGCAATAAACAGAATAAACCTCAATTGAGCGACTCACGCTGCTCAATTGACTCAATGGATGCGCACATAGAACTTTAAGTCAGATGCGTTACGCGCTGTGCAATGATCATACATTAATTTATTTTTAATTAGGTGATGCTCGCAACTTATTTTAAAGTATTTTGATTGAATAAGATAAGTGTTCGACGTATTTTTTAAAATTAATATAACTTTTTTTATGAACTTATTATAATAAAACAAAAACAAAATTTTAAGTGAAGCTAAAATACATTAGTGAAAACCGCACCCAAATCGGTTTAGCAGTTTTTAAGATTATGCGCTTAAACGCAATAAACAGATAAACAATTAGGCAATAACTCTAATTATTAAAAAAACAAAATACCCGACTGCACACTAAAATAAAATGTATCCTATGACACTCCCGTAATCAAGACAAATCTAACGATACCTCATACATCAAAATCCATCAAGCCGTTTAGGCTACAGGAGGTCACAAAGGAACAGACATACATACATACTTACATACACTCGAAAAACATTACCCTCCTTCTTTGGCAGTCGGGTAAAAATTCTGACAGTCATTCATTTTCTCAATATCTTCCATGTACAGACAGCGATCAGTATTTTTTTTATTTGTAGGTAGTTATAATAGATGAAACGCATTAACTTGCACTAGTTCCACTGTAATTACTCTAATTTTAATTTAGGTATATCAGTTTTCTGCAAGTTTCTTATTTTTTGTTCGCTTTCATGGGAAGAATCACCTCTTAAAGTTTCGCTAACTAATTTAACGTCACCCCATATGTGTACGTTATCAAAGATTATCATCATCACCATCGTACTCAGCCCATATCAACCCACTGCTGGGTATAAGCTTCTTCTTAGTAGCACCAATCGTCACGGTTCTATGCTAACCTCATCCATAGAGATCCCGTCAATTTGACGACATCGTATGACCATCGGGCTTGTGGTCTGACCACTGGCATTGTCGCTCCCTTTGGCCACCATTCTGTGACTGCCTTGGTCCACCGTCCGTCGTCCCTCCTAGCCAAGTGTCCTGCCCATCTCCACCGTAACCCCGTTATCCGCTTCCCTACGTCTTTGACTATGCAGTTTCATCAACAAATAAAACCTCCTATCTACATTTAACACTCTGAGGTCGGGCGTTGTCCAACAAAACACAACGCGTATCAATTGAATACGACCCGAAACTTAAAAGATTTGTATTGAGAAAGAAGATTTTTAATTTAGTAGAGCAACATTGTGATTTGTTCCGTACCTATGTGATAGATTTTGATGATCATTATGATGCTTATGAGTATCAAGTCAATTCATGAAGTGCTGAAATATGTTGAAAAAAAAACAAATGCCTGTTTTTCCTTGTTTCGTGGGACCCTTATGAGATACCTACATACAAAAGACATAAAATGAAAACTAAAAACATTTCCTTTTTACACAACATTTGCCTCGAATGGGAATCGAACTCAGGAATCATCGTTTTAAGGGTACGGCAGACTTTACCGCCTGACAAGCAAAACAAATGAAAAAATGAAACGAAATGAATTATTTATTTGCATTGAACAGGTAGTTCAGTCTAGATGTAAATCCGTGCTTGCAAAAGGTCGGGTCATTCTGAATTTTTTATATGTTGTTAAGACCTAAACCAATATTAAAAAACCAGATTTGCAATTTCCAAAGTGCTGTGCGAGCGGCGGTGTGACCAAAAAACCATGATATTTTCGGATTTTTTTCAGTTTTTGCTCAATAAGTGAAGGAAGGGTCTGATCAGTATAGTCACTATAAATACATTTAAAGTATAGTAAATTTGCTACAATTTGAAATCAAGGCGAGCTCTCTACAGCTACTGGTTCCCGAGTTACAGTTCTTCGAAAATATTACTTTTTGTGCAAAAAGTGTTTTTTTTCGGAACGTGCACTTATTTTGTGAAATATCTTATAAAATATGCATCCCACATGAAATGTTAAGTTGTAGTAAATTTAATTAGCTTTCATTTGAGATCAAACTAGTATCTGTATACCCAGCGGTTTTAAAACAACAACTACCTAAAGTAACATAATCTGACAGTACCTCTAAGAAAAGTAATATAAATCATGTAGGTAATGTGTTTTGGTTGCCAAATTATGCCTTTCTTTTCATCTTTGATGACCCAGGTTTGGGTTCGTATGAAGATGGTTCCTCTGCGACAGTGATGGACGCTGGGAGAGGAGCCCAGTCTGTTTTCGGGTCATCTTCATCATCCGAGCATTTCAGCTCCACTTCCGGGACGTTAAAGCGCAATTTGCCACCGCATGACTGGCAAAGGACTGAACAGCGGAGCCCAGCCTTTCTGCACGAGCAGCTCCTAGAGCACCCTTTCTTGCATTTACAGGAAATTTTTCGCAGAAGGGCAGGAGGTGCGGGATCCATGGTGGTGGGGATGGGGATGAGTCCCTGAGAAGACATCTTCCACCCCCAATCAGTGGGATTCAAGTTGACTCCCCGCCACTTCTGCACTTGGAGGTAGCACCTTGCTGCATGGTGGCCTGTGGCATCTTCTGTCGGTGGCAAACGGGCTAGGTTTATGCTCATTGAAGTGACAAACGTCTTATACCTGAGGACATTCAAAGTGTCCCTCGCGATGTCACCCCCATATAGAGCCAGAAAGCACTTGATGCCGGCTTCTTTCACGGCTTGTGGGGTGGAGTCTGGCCGAAGGAAGACCTCCACTTGCTCAGCAAGTGGTTCATTCTTACTCAGGAGTGTGGTGATTTTGGTCTTTCCTTGGCCAAACGGTGCTGAGGTGGTATCGCACCCGGTAAAGGCGTGGGTGAACAGTACTGTCCCGGTTTGTTTTTGAAGAACTGTATCTTGGGAACCAATAGCCGTAGAGAGCTCGCTTTGGTCTCAAATTGTAGCAAATTTACTATGCTTTAAATGTATCTATAGTAACTATTCTGATCAGACCCTTCCTTCACTAAGATATTGAGCAAAAACTGAAAAAAATCCGAAAATTTCATGGTTTTTTGGTCACACCGCCGCTCGCACAGCACTTTGGAAATTGCAAATCTGGTTTTTTAATATTGGTTTAAGTCTTAACAACATATAAAAAATTCAGAATGACCCGACCTTTTGCAAGCACGACCCCCTAATAATATTTAACTTGACTGAGCTAAGGTACAATGAGGTCTTATTCTTACATTATGTTTCTGCCATTCAGCCAATAAATAATTATGCAGCATAATAGCCACTGCAAAAGTTTTTGTGTTGTAGCCGCGAGGCCCACGTGGAAATATAGACAGAAACCCAAAAACAAACAGTTTTTGCTTATTTTACCAATGATTTAAAGGAGTAAAAAAAAACAGTTTGCTATTTCAGATATTTATAATGAAAGTTATTAACACCAATGTCAACACTTCACATACAAACTAAGTGTGAAACACATTGTGACCATAAATTAGTCAAAAATCACACTTGAAAGCGACCACTTCAGAGCCACAACACTTATTAGGAAATGTCATCATAATTTTGATACTTTATTGACCTTAATAGGTAATTGTATATCATTTGAAAAGGTCCCTTTGAATCTCAAGTTACGAGTCAAGAGTTTTTAGGCATATTTTTCATAGTGGCCCGAGTATCTCGAATGCAAGAAAAAAATAATTGGGTCACTTGACCCAAGACTAAAAACCTAATCTTTGTTTGATTTTTTTAGGTCGGTTACAAATCACATCGATTTATTGCACAGCATTTATTTACTGCACACTTATTTATCTATCTATATCATATTATAAAGAGGAAATATTGATAGTTTGTTTGTTTGTTTGCATTGAATAGGCTCCGAAACTACTGGACGATTCATATATTTATTGACTAGAATTAAAATTCAGGTTTAGCACTTGCTCGTCTGAAAATTATAGCCCTCCATGTATCTTGAGTATGCTTTTATAGCTTTCAAACAGGCCTCTTTTGTATGAAAAATCGTGCAATATCCCTAGACCGTGTTGATGTGTATACTTAGACCAATGTGATGTTTATTATAGTTAACCACAGATCACAGAAACTAAATTAGTTAACATATGGACTTTTAATTAGCAAGAGAAACTTTAGTGTGTGATTATCCTCATGATACTAAACAAGTTAAGTTCAAGTAACCTCTATGAACTTGTCAAAAAAATTCACGGATTTCGTGCCTCGTGCCTTCGAGCACATTGGAAATGAATCTACGGAATTCGAAAAAATGTCGTTCTGAATTTTGGCTTTTTTCAAAAAGGTTAGGCTACAGGGCAAACCCTTAACCCGATCGTCTTTGTTTCAGGGTCAAATTGTAACTGACTAAATTTTCCAGAGGAATTTTTCTAAAATTTTTGATGTCATTCTTCGTTTCCAAAATATCGAGTGCCAAAATCAAAAATTCGTTTTTTTTTATGTATCTTAGAAGACAGTGTTTAGTTGACGGCGTTACACAGATTTGCCTCGAGTTATGTCAACAGCAATTTACAAGTTTATTATAGAGTGCAAATTATTAGTTTTGAAAGTTAAAACTTTTTTTTAGTATACAGAAGCCAGCGCATCAAGTCACCCATTTTTCATTGCTCTGTCGTATGTATCTCGTTCCGCCCTCTCCTTCTATCGCATAGCGTCAGTACGGGACAGGCAGAACAACATCAACATGACAAAATTATATCACGCATCCATGTTCCCGAATCCGACGAGCATGTATGAAGCGAGTTGAAAGTAGAAGTGACAGAGGACCACAGAGCAATCTGTGGTCTCTACCAACCCCAATAGGACATGGCGTGTAAAAATATAAATATTATTTTTAAATAGGTTACTAAATAAATTTTTGAATCGATAATATTATTTAACACACTTTTCGATTATCATTATCAAGTAACATCATTTCATCGAAAAACACTCAGAATGTATGTCAAACGTGGCATCAAGTGGTTTTAAAACCACTGATTCTCTGCCTACCCCGATAGGATTATACGCATGAGCGTATTATGTACCTGTGAATATAAGTAATTAATAATTTTTAACGGCTCCGTCGTCGTATATGATAGTCTCAAAACATCATCTTTTATTTATAAGATTAATTCGGACTACTATTCGAAACGACAGTTAAGCGATACGTATCGCTATTTTAACAATATGTGGCATTATGGTACAGGGGCTGAACGAAAATATTGCTCTCCATCGTTCCCGGCCGCTCGGGTGCGCCCACATGGGCTAACTAGTGAAGGAAATACTGTCGATTAAAAAATGATCGATGGATCTTTCAAAAAAATGACTGTAAAGAAAAATATGTTAAAATAAATTTTGTAATTTTTTGAAGTAAGGAAAAGATTTCGAAAGCTATCAATAAGTTTAGAATTATTATTTTTACCAGCCCATATACGTCCCCACCGAGGGGCACGGGCTTCTAATAATATTGTTTTATTATTATTTACGAAATTTAATAATACTCGGACTTAATTGTTAGAAATTATATTACTTCCGCGTTGTTTCTTTTTTACATTTACAAAACATAGGTATAGTTTATACATTTTAATTTGAAAATACAAGATACTTGGATAACTTAGACCCGACACTACCTGCCTAATCACAAAGTCATATCGACATTTTGGCAATACCGCAAACTCGGGCCTTTGACCTTTCCTATCGATGTAACTACCCATCCCTAGTCCTGGCATCTCCCGTCTTAAGGAGCGGCACTAGTCACAGTATGGCCGGCGCTTGCGCACCGGGAGCGCACTGCGATCCAAAAATACACCGCGCTGACATGGGCTGACCGCGCGCCCGTCGTTTCACCATTCTTCCAAATTCCAATTTAGAAATCCGAATCGAACTTTTTACACTAATTTCTTTTTCGAAAAGTCGCGTGTGTTGTGTGTTTCTGATGCCGGTATGTCACCGACGGCGATCGGTGCTGACTTGCCGCAGAGATGTGGCAAGAGTGAGTCCTACCCGCAAGCTCTACTTGGCTGGCTTTATATGACACACGAGCAGAATGATCAGGTATGTAATATACTCGTACCTATTGAGATAAAGTACCAATATTGATAATTACATTAATGATAATTATTGTTACTAAATCCATTATTTATTATTATTGACATTATAATTTTATTAATTTAACAATTATTTATACAATACATTATCACATTCACAACACAATACACAACACCGAACACACTCGCACTCGGCACACCTCGCAGGTGGTAGCTGAAAATCAGTGCTTTGTCGCATCCAGCGGCAAAATTGTCACTGAGCGGCCTGTTTCTGCAGCACATTTCTCCATGTTTTTTTTTATGTAAGCCTAATTTTTTAATATTATTATTTAAAGCTTGTTTTTTTTTCTTATTTATAATTTATAATTTTAATTTTTAAATCTGAAATTTGATTTAATATAATAATGTAAGCTTTGTGTGTGCAGAAATAAACGATTCATTCATTCATATAAACCTGTGTGGTGCGACTGTTTCTTTTCTGTAAAACTTACAGTTAATTCACTAACAATAAAAAAACATTATAAAATGAGTACATTCGGAGTCTATCATAAGTTTTCATTAATCGGTAATTATTTAGCCATCATCATCATCATCGATACGAAAGAAGGAATAATATAAAATTCATTTTGGCACACTCCTTGCATTTACTTTTTTGGTAGAGAGTTTTTAAATGTTTTCACAAATCGTATTGAAAGAGATTTCAGTAAACAATTGACCTAAGCGTTGAACATGAATAGCTCTATTTTATTTAAAAAATTCTTTTAATTTTTACTCTAAATTTAGGACATCCAATTCTAAAAGTGCTAGTCAACATTAATTTACGTTTCAGCAGACTTAGGCAACTTTTTAAATTAAATTAGAAAGAAATAAGTATAAAAAAGCTTTTTGACCTAAGCGTTGAACATGAATAGCTCTATTTTATTAACCGACTTCAAAAAAGGAGGAGGTTCTCAATTCGACTGTTTTTTTTTTTGTATATTTGTTACGCGATTACTCCGGCAATTATAAACCGATTTGAATAATTCATTTTTTATTTGGTAGGTCATACGTCAGAGGTGGTCCCATTGTCACCAGGTCAGGATCTGATGATGGGATCCTGGGGAAATCGAGGGAAACCCTCAAATTTTGTAGGCATATAAACTGTTTATCAGAAATTACCTTAATCTATGTAGATTTTTGCATGTAATCGTCACCATCTGATGTTGCTGAGCTGATGATGAAGCTGATGATGAATGGTTTAGGAGTATGGGATCTCTGTAACAAAATTTTTTGGGATTGAAGTCGGTGACTCTTACGTTTTTGACGTGGAAAATTATTTAAAAATGTATTTTAATTTTTACCTTAAATTTAGGACATCCAATTCTAAAAGTGTGAGTCAACATTAATTTATGTTTCAGCAGACTTAGGCAACTTTTTAAATTAAATTAGAAAAAAAAAAGTATAAAAAAGCTTTTTGACCTAAGCGTTGAACATGAATAGCTCTATTTTATTTAAAAATGTCTTTTAATTTTTACTTTAAATTTAGGACATCCAATTCTAAAAGTGTTAGTCAACATTAATTTACGTTTCAGTAGACTTAGGCAACTTTTTAAATTTAATTTAAAAAAAAAAAAGTATAAAAAGCTTTTAATATTAAAACATTGATTGAACGAAAATTTAAGGCACCTGCGATTTTTTACATAAGGAAGTTAAAGCATGTAAGTAGAGATTTAATTAAAATAAAACGTTATAGCCCTCCAATACTCTCTCACTTATCTAAAGATTTGATTGTTTGTTTGTTTGCATTGAACAGGCTCCGAAACTACTGGACCAATTTGAAAAATTCTTTCACCATTAGAATCCTACAATATCCGTGATAATTAAATTCTAAAACGGGTCTAAATTCGCGTATATGTATATATTTATTTCCCCGTGACCACGGCGCGTGCAACCGCGTCGAAATGTCGGGAATAGGTAAATAAATATTATAATATACACGAATTTAGACCCGTTATAGAATTTAATTATGCGTTCAAATCGCTAAAGTTTAAAGTGTAATATTATCCGTGATGAACATAGGGTACATGATTTTCCCGAATTCCCACGGGAACGAAGTCCAGAGCGGAAAGCTTGTGTTATATAAAAGCGACGTAATTTCGATGTAAAAGATGGAATTAAGGCGACTACAGCACCCGATAAAGGCAGCACACATAAGAATAGTGCCATCTCCGTCTCTCAACAGGCCTGGGCCGGCAGTGCGAACAGTGTCGATACACGAAGTTTACGGACTATGAAAACGTGCGTGCGTAAAAACATGTTCGAAAGTTAGAAAAATGAGATTTATGGAAAGGTAACAGATTAAATCGAAAAATGCGTTAACTACTTATCGAGAGTGTTTAATCACGAACATTTTGATAGCAAATTCAAGTTCCTGTGTGCATTTTACTATCGTTTTTACAGCTTAAAAGATACACAATATTGGTATTTAGAGGTGACTTTGTGAGCTTTTTCTATCGAACCAAAAGTGCTGAATCATGTTTTCAGCAAACTACCTATCTAGTTTATGTCCTGAATATGACCGAAGTATTTTTTTTCTTCGATTTAATGCAGTGCGTCATGCTTATCTACTCATCATAAAATCGTAATTTAGGTGCTGTAGTCGCCTTAAAATGAATCACAGTCAAGCGTACCTCGAATGAGAATCGGAAGAAAATTAATAAAATAAAATACACAGTCAATAAACGCTACACACTCACAGGCCCATAAGAGTTTGCCTTAGGTCGTGAGTCCCGTGGAACATAGGTACTCAAATATAGACATGAATGACCATGACCCGAGAAACAGTAACTGCTTTTTACACAAATATTTGCCCCGAGTCGAACCCAGGACCCGTCCTTCAAGAGGCAGTGCCACTACCAGAAAAGAATAATTATTATTTGTAAAGTCCTGTTAATGTCAATGGGTGTTAGGCATCTCCATCAGTCTTTATTACATCAGAAAGATCATAAATTCAAACCCGACGAAAATTAATATTCTGAAGAATGGTCTAGATGTTTGGCAAAGGTGCGCGTAGAAAATTAAACTTTAATTATTGCGATTTACTGCTGGATATAGAACAACTTTATCAGGGCGTGACTAACGTCTGTCTAAAACTGAATCCGGTCCAAAAAATAGTTAAGAATCTTGAGAATACTCACTAGACAAGGTTTGTCAGTTGTCTGTCAGATTAAAAGTACGTGTTCTGGTACGATGGTGATAGCGCACGGAATGCGCCGCGGTCCTATGTCAAAATGTCAACATTGACAACGCCAGAGGGCGAGCAAGCCTTTGCGCGAGGCCCTCGCGCAGTCAAAGTGAAGTTTCAGCGTCAGCAGAGTGGCTTACCCAGCAAGTTTGTCGCCATTGTGCTCGAGCTGCTGATATCACCTCACTCAAATGTTATAAGTTCACGGCTAAATTAATTAGCTAGTGAAAATTGAGGATGTAAATCAGCCCACTAAGAATAATTGAACTAAAAAACTTTCCCCAAGGAACATAGGAACATATGAAGAAAAAAAACTGTGGCCTCTAATTAGTTAGCGGAAATTGAGGATAAGAATCAGCCCACGAAAATGTGGACAGCTGAATGTGGAATGTGTGTGCTTTGGTACGGAAAATTTTTTTTTTTTTGAGAATTGGGAAAGTTGTTCATGAAAATCGCTTAAGTTTCACTAACTAATTTAGGGTCACCCCAGTCAACTAAATATCGGGGTTGGCGTGTCGAAAAAGGGGCAGCCCAATTTTTTTGTATGGCTGCCCCTTTTGCGCCACCCTAACCAAATATCAGCCCTATAGTTAGCTTAAGATTAAAGACTACGATCAGGAGGTCTACTATGAGCACACGAAATCCGAACGAACTCCGTATTTTCGGGCTGTTTCCTACCACGAAAATACTACGGGCCCGTCAACGGAACGAAATCGGAGTTTGACGTTTGTTGTTACGGATAGCTTACTATGATCACTCGAGCCCGACACGAAAATTCGATTTTGACATACAGTTTTTCGGGCGTTTAACCTCACTTCTCACGAGAATTCAAGTGCTACCGTAAGAGTTTCGGATTAATATTTTATTTCAGAAATAAGTTAATTATTATCAATTTTTTATCAGTTTGGGTATTGTTTGAATACTGACAACAAGCAAGTGTAAGTGTACTGTTAATAAAGTAACTATTTGGGAGTTATGGCATTTGTGGTGGCTGTCTTAGAAGCCCTAGGAGAAGAGCGCCTTGAGCGAAGGCGCCAACGTCGCCGCTTACGTGAGAACTATCTTGAGCGAACAATAATTCCCGATATTGAGTTTATAGCATCATATAGACTTAGTCGGGAATTGTTTGAGCAACTATGTCAAGATATTGTTCCACTGATGCGACCTAGAAGAAACCGGCGTGGGATGGAACCCGTTACCATGGTAGGTGCACATTTTTAAAACTTTTACGATACCTACCTACCTAGGTAGGTATATAAAAACCTATAGTTAGTACCTACTACCCTTAAACTTTATACCAAACGCTTTTTTTTTTCACTGTATTCAATGCAAATAAAATATTTTTATTCTTATTAGAATCTCATTGAGTACAAATACACAAAAGATCTAAAATAAATCCAGATGGTGTTTTAAATGGGTAACACCACCTTTGTCTTATTAGTACCTACTTAGATAGGTACTTATATTCATTTTAATTTGTTGTTTTTTTCAGATATTGACTGCCTTGAATTTTTATAGCCGGGGAAGCTACCAAGGGTCAGTGGCACAGAACCTGGATGCTCCTATGTCACAGCAGGCAGTGTCATTATGCATTGCCAAGGTGACTGCTGCACTCAATACGCCCTGTATTTTGAGAAAGTATATTAGATTTCCACAGAACAGAGAAGAAAGAAATATTATTAAACGAAGGTACGTAAGACCAGAATTTTATTCATATAAATACATTAAAGTTGTGTTAGAGGTGCACTCACTTTTAGGTTAAATAATATTTACCTATTATTTTTTAGGTTCTTTGCAAGATCTGGTATTCCTGGTGTAATTGGGTGTATTGACTGCACGCATATTAAAATAATAAGACCGCCAGAGTATGAAGAGAGATACTTTAATAGGAAGCATTACCATTCTCTCAATCTTCAAATTGTAAGTTTTAATTAAAACTAAAGACCAAATTACTGTTCAAATAAAAACAATAATGCTTTATTCCATTTTCAAATAAACATAATATGTTATAAACATAATACCTATAAATTAATTATGCATATTATGCATAATTAATTTATATTGTATATATACATACATTTTATTTTATTTGTTAAATGAATTCGATACAGTTTTATTTTTTATTTTAAAAAAATATGTAGAATAAACATATCATTAGTTAATTTAATTGCATTATGGATGGTATTTCATACATAGTTTTTACATTACCTACTTTAAACTTTTTTGTCTTTATTTATAGATTGTGGATGACAACTGTCAAATAACAAATGTGGATGCGTCATTTGGAGGAGCTACACACGACTCTTTCATATGGCAGCAAGCTGAAATAAGGCATCATCTCGAGAGTCTCCGTGGGGAGCAAGCTATTCTATTAGGTCAGTATATTGGTAATTGATAAACTATTTGATTTTAATTATTAAATGACTAATAAATTAATGGCTTTAAGATCGGTATTTATAGATATGTTAGGCCTGGTGACTATTATTATTATATTAAGTTTTTTTTTTCTTTCATCAAAACTCCCTTGCTTGCCTTAAAATTATTAAGTATTATGTTTTCAGGTGATTCAGGATATCCTTTAAGAGACTACCTAATGACGCCAATTGATAATGCGTCTGAGGACAGTCCAGAGGGACGCTACAACATGGCACACCGGCGTACACGCAGTGTTGTGGAGAGGACATTTGGTATTCTCAAAGGGCGATGGAGATGTCTTCTTGCAGCTAGGGAACTGCACTACAGTCCGCAAAAAGCTGCTCACATCACCATAGCCTGTGTGGTGTTGCATAACATGTGTATGCGAGGAGGGCTAGCGGCTCCCGAATTATCACCAGAGGAGCTACAAGAAGAGATCAATCACCAAATGTCAGCCTCAGCGCCGGTATCTGCGGCCCAAGGGTTGGTTCAAGGAAGAAGAGCCAGAGAGGCCATAGTTCAATTATTAAATAGGAATAGATGATTTAAGTAGTATATGTTTAAGTTAGGTATTAGTTTTTGATTAGAAGTATAGATAGGTTTAGGATAGGTTTTAGTATTGTAAAAATGTGTACAATTCTATGACTTGGAAATAGATTACATTTAAAACTAACAGTGACATAATGCAATCACACCATATAATAAAACTCAATTATAATTTTTTGAAATTGTTTTATTCTTAACTAGAAACCAGTATTCTTAACATATACAGGGCTTTAGGTAAATCTCTTTCAACCTCTCGGGTGGTAAATTAGTCCATGAAACTGAAAAACTTTCCCAAGGAACATAGGTCGAAATACGAAAAAAAAATTTTGTATATGAAATAAACTAAATAAAAAATAATAATATGTTATAATGTTGTAAACTATCCTAGAAAAAGTAAAACAATAATTAGTGAATACTTAATGACTGAGTAACAGCAGTGAAGACATGGAACACTTACAATCAAAACAATAATAAATTCTTTGGCAAATTGGACAGTTCATTGTTGTTTTGATAGTAATTGTACCACCTCTCTCATCCCCTCCCTAATAGCTAATCTGAGCTGCTGTAACTCAGTCACTATAGATTCATTTATGGCTATTTGCCGCTCCTCTATGGCTAGACGCCGCTGCTCAATGTTAATCCTCTGCTCCTCCAAGACAAGTATACGAGAGCCCTGAGACTCGCCTGGCAATCCTCTTCTCGCCCTTAAAATTCTTCTGGCTGGCTGGGCCTGGGGCTCTGGAAAAAGATTTTTTTTTTATGTAACAGGTATTTAGATGCCAATACTTAATAATTACGTTAATTACTCATAAATTCTGCCATTCAGTCTAAGATAACTTTTTTCTCATTGTGGGTATGCTTTCATACTTACGATTCTGTGTAGAAGACGCTGCAGGCTGAGAGGTTGACGGCTGAGAAGTTGACGCTGCAGTCTGAGAGGCTTGAGGCGGAAGAGCAGAAGGTGGTTCCTCATTGGCAAACGAGTCCAAAGGATTGAACAGGACATCTTAAAAAAAACTGTCTTTAAATATCACAAGAAAACATTAATAATCATATTATCAATATGTTCCTTGTGGTGGACAGAACAACTAATAGCATATGCTGTCAGGGCCACAATAGGCAATAATCTGTATATTGGGTCATATACAAAGAAAATGTATTCATGATTGCTTACCATCTTGTGAAGGCACCTCATATAGGGCCGCGGCAGAAGCTGTTGATGCTGGCTCTTCTGTCTGAAAATAATATTAAATTAATTAATGAAAGCCACAGAAAATATAATAGTTCTTCTTACCTACATAAAAATAAGCAAAAAAATAAACTCTTGAGCTGAGTTTACTGGGTTCCAACCCACTTCATAATACAATAATTACATGGAAATATTATAACTTAGTTTTACTATAATATAATATCAATTTTGTGTCTAGGAATCATACACAATGTTAAAAATTTTTTAAAGTTATTTTAATAGTACCTACTTATAAAATTGTTTTATATACTTACAGGATATAATGCAGGTACCCTGCCTTCCACTTGCTGACTTCCAAATCCCTCACCCATTATAGATATTATCCTACGGTCTATTTCAGAAATTGGTGGGGCAGTTGATGGCCCACCACCGGTAGCAGTGGCAGACTGTCTGGCAGTGCTGGCAGCTCTCTTTGCTAAATATTTCCGATCTGCCCAGACCTAAAAGACAGAAAATTAAATAACAATGGGACCTAAATTACTAATTAATTGCCTAGTAGGTACCTATTAGAAATTTTTATTATCTTGTGTGGATGGTGGCATATAAAAACTACCTAGTTGAAACTCTCTTAAATTTTTTATAAGTTGCTTTGTGTTAATTAAAGGATTATTATTATTATTCAATATTACCCTCTGCCACTGCTTCACTGTTTTTACTGTACCACCGCAGGCATTCAAATTGTTTGCAAGATCTTGCCAGAGCTCTCTTGTGCGTGCTCGACCCGTGACATTCCTCAGATGACCTCTGGCAAGATCTTGATGCTCTTGTAAAAAAGACAGAAGCATTTCAATTTGTTCTGCAGTGGGTGGTGGTGCCGACATGATGTAGATACTCTGCAAAGAGAATTGAAAGTTTAAAGTTACATACAAGACAGTATACATAGAATACAGACAAGAGGAATATAGTTTATGTTACTTACTTGATGTGAACCAATCTCCACGAATTCCAAAGGAGAAATAACGAGAAAACTTTTTCAGATGAACTATTGCAAACACTCATCCTCATCTCTCAAAACTTTAACGCTGTTTTTAGGGTTCCGTAGTAATCTACGAACCCTTATAGTTTCGCCATGTCCGTCTGTCCGTCTGTCCGTCTGTCCGCGGGTTTTCTAAGAAACCCTTGGTACTACAGAGCTGAAATTTGGCATGGTTATACATATTAATTACGCCGACAGAACTGTAGAGTAAAACCTTAGAAAAAAAAATTTTTTCGGGTGTCTCCCATAGACGTGAAAGGGCGATGAATTTTTTTTTTCTCGCCAATATCATCGAGTGGGGTGTCATAGAATAGCTTTTTAAAAGATAGAAGGGGTTTACTACGAACATTTTTCGATTTAGCACTCCGTTTGCGAATCATAAATTTTTAAAGTGAAAATTTTTGTCAAACACAAGTGTCCCCCCCCTCTAACGGCTAAACGGTTGTTTCTAAAAATGTGGAAAAATTCTCAGAGGTAGAATGTGCATCAAATTTAAAAGGAAAACTATAAAACATAAGTTGGCCCTTCAAGTTTGCGAGTAATGGTAGACCAAGTGCCAAACACTGTTGGGATTAATAAGAATATATTTACTAATATTAGATCCTTGGTACTACAGAGCTGCAATTTAGCATGTTCATACATATTAATTGTGCCGACAAATAGAAAAAATAAAATTTTGTAAAAAAAATAATTTTCCGGTGTTTCCCATATATGTGAAAGGGCGATGGATTTTTTTTTCTCGCTATATCATCGAGTGGGATGACATAGGATCGTTTTTTAAAATATAGAAGGGGTTTACTACGAACGTTTTTCGATTCAGCAGTCCGTTTGCGAAAAATTAATGATTAAAATGAAAAAAAATGTTAAATATTTCACGAGCATTTAGCATTTACGACGAAATTCAGCCTAATCCAAAAGAACTGCCATACAAAGTTCCACGCTAAAAGTGAGGCATGGTCGAAAGCCAAGCTGTAACATATTGACATTTCATGTGTCGTTATAGGTTTTTGGGGGTGTTAATTACGAAAATGACATCAAAATTATACACAATCGCCACGCGACCTGCTCTTTAGCACCAGATCGAAATTATTCCTAACAATACTTTTGTTGCTAAAAAAATTAAAAAAAAAATAATAATTTTAAAGTCAAAAAAAATTTGCGCTCGCTTCGCTCGCGGATTAAATACTTCCATTCTGTTGTATTTAGCCCAAAACCAAAGTTAGTGTCCCCCCCCTCTACCAGCTAAACGGTTGTGTCTAAAAATAAGAAAAAAATCTCGTTGGTAGAATATACAACGAAATTAAAAGAAAAACTATCACACATCAGTTGGCCTTTCAAGTTTGCGAGTGATAGTCGACCAAGTGCCAAACGTTTTTGGAATTAATAAGAATATATTTACAAGGATCAATACTAAAAGTGAGGCGAGGTCGAAAGCCAAGCTGTGACAAATTGACATTTTAGGTGTCGTTAAATAGGTTTTTGGTGGTGTTAATTACGAAAATGACATCAAAATTATTTTATCAGCAGGTCTATATTATTTCTAATAAAATTGTCGCAAAAAATAAAAAATTTTCGCTCGCTTCGCTTGCGAATTTTATCATTTCATTATGTTGTGTTTAGACCAAAACTAAAGTTATTTCTGAAACTACAAACTCCTTAATACATTTGTTTTTTTATACTATAGTATTTGGAGATTTTAACATCGACTATGACTAGTGATGGAAGATACTCAGTCTTTTAAGGCTTTTAATAAAGACTCCCCTTCTTTTTGACGCCTCACGACTGATTCAGTCTTTTAGTTCCCAACCTTTAGTCATAAGACTAGATTTTTTTGTTGAAGTCTTTTAACGTAAAAAACTGAGCTGTTACTTAAACAGCTTAAAGGACTTAAAAGACTGGCGACTCACTATCTGGGAAGTCGACAGTCGTAAGGTATGTGTTGATAGAATGTAAATATCTCATTTAATCTCCTTGTCAAATGTTATCAAAATGTATTTAGTGGTTTAGGCGTGAATTATTCCTTTTGGTTGATAGGTTACAAAAGAAATATTTAATATTACACACAAACTGCGGTGCGATCCCTTTTACATAAAAGAACTTGAGTCGTTTAAGTCTTTTAGTATTTTGAAAACAACTCGAGTCGTTTCAGTTTTTAATCTTTTAATAAACTACTAAGTCTTATTAATAAAAACTCGAACTTTCAGTCTTAATTTTAGAGTCAAGTCCTGTAAGATGGAGGCGAGTCTTTTTAATAAGCCTTAAAAGACAGTCTCTTTCATCTCTAACTACGACCGTAACGATAGTACACCCGTTTTAAATGAATACGTAATGTAAACAATTTTTATACAACCATTTGCATCCACGCGAGGTGGTTATTAAACAGATGATTTTTTTTTTCATTTTCCTTGTGGCGCTGGAATCTACATTTCTCCTTTAGTTACCTTCTTTTTTTTGTGACCTCGTTTTTATGAGACATTATTAGCGATTTAACCGTCCATATGCTGGTAGAATTAAGAAGCCAGCTGCATATTTGAACCATGCTGCTACGGAACCCTACAATGCGCGTGTCCCGACACGCTCTTGGCCGGTTTTTTGATTTAGAACACTTGAAAATTCGGCGCGAGTCGTGGGAAACACTTGAAAGTATAACTCTATTAAGAACAAAAGCAAAAAATAACTCAGAACCAAAAGTAAACACAATGTTAGTAAACAAAACTATTTATGTGTATAGTACTGCAGCGAGAAATATCCTCTCAACATCAAAATGGTGTTAGTGAAATGTGACATTCTTTATTTGGTTGGTTTATCTTAGGTGTTTTATAGTTTAATGACAAAATTTCTTTGTTAGAAATTGGCAATGTTTTAATAACATACGCAGCATTCTACTAATCATAAGTATAGATTATTAAATTAAATACATAAATATACTGATTGAATGTATTGAAACTATATTATTATAAGTAATTTTAATTTTTAATGTTATTACCGGTTTTTTGTACGGGCACCATAAAAAACCTTTTTCAATCATTCTGATATCATTCGTTCACGTAACTTGTCACTTGCGTCCGTACTTATCCTACGAATCCGAAAATAGTTCGTGGTAGCTTCGAGTCACGTACTTCGTTCGGGTTACGGACGGGCCCGAAATTACGGACGCACGTTTCATAGTAGACCTCTGTTCCCAAATTCCCACCGGAATGAGCTAATTTTTAAATTCAGTAAAGAGCACAAATATGTAATTTTATATGTATAAAGAAACTATAAATCAGATTAATCTGATAATTAGTTCTACATCGAAGTCAACTTGAAACTTATAATCTGATGTGTCGAATTAAGTAAACGAAATGCTTAAAAAGGTGTTGCAGATATCTTGAAGGCAAACAGACGAATTCTGTTATCTTGACCAAAAAGGATTTTTATCAAATGGCATCTAGTGGTTCTAGAACCAGTGATGCTCTGCCCACCCCGTTAGGGATAATAAGCGTAAGCGTATGTATGTGGCCAAAAAGCTTACGTCCCTCAAGATATCCCTTGGTAAGCTTTTTTTTAGTAAAAATGGACACAGAACTTCAATATCTTGTGGATTAACTTTAGAACAAGTCAAGTTAAGGCAGACTTAATACAAAACATACTGAACTGGGAGTAAAAGAAATACATAGAATGTACCAGCTGCCAACTCTTCCCAGGCATACGGTAAAAGTCAGTATAGGGTCGCGAGTGTTTTGCGTTATTATGGGCGAAAGGCTGACGACCTCTCACCATTATACATCATGTTCTATCTAATAAACTAATAACAACTAAACTAGTTTTGTGTTCTAAATTGCAACCGCATACTCACTCACTCTAGTTTAACAAATCTCTCTCACACACACACACACACACACACACACACACACACATCACATACACATTCTCAAATCTCACACATTCACTCACACACACACACTTAAAATTATTTTAGTTTTAGGTTTAAGAGTGTTGTTACGACAATTTAAATTTTATGTCCTTCCTAATTCTTATTTTAGGTAAGAATTATTTTTCCCAATTTCAGTAGTTATCTAATTAATTTAAGCTACGCATGGGTCCCTGGAGACCTGCAATACAGGTTTTGACCTAGCGCAGGCTCCAGTCTCCTCCCTTTCTACCTGTAATAATTTTTAATGCGCAAACTGTAATGTGGAGAAATAAACGATTTTTATTATTATTATTATTAATAACCCTCAGAATTTATGTCAAATGTGGAATAAAGTGGTTCTGAACCACTGGTGCTCTGCCTACCCCGTATGGGATTACAGTCGTGAGCGTATATAATGTAACGTTACTTGGAAAACGTAAGTTTCTAGCCCTCAAATATTGGCTTCCATCTTATATTTGGTGTAAACAGTAAACGTAATGTTACTCGGAAAAACGTAAACTCTTAGTCCTAAAATAATGATTTCCACCTTATATTTGGTGTAAACAGTAGACGTGTAAAGAAACGGTGGTTATATTTAGCTGGTCATTCCACTGTTTACTACCTGCATGGTTTACATCGCATGCCGAGGATTGGCCACTTCTGCGTCCATGTGGGCAAGCTCTATCAAAAGTGAATTTATTGAGTTTATTAAGAGCAGCAGGCCAATCGCGGTAAAATGTGGATTGAAACTCGTCTGCTTCACAATTTTTGGACAAAAATGGTATATTTTTCAGTTGAAGTGTGAGACGTTTTATAAATAAAACGATTTTACGTACGGTACGGAAAACCGGTTCTGTATGGCCGATATTTAGTTGGCTGGGGTTGGTTGATTTTAAATTAGTAAGCGAAAATGTAGAGGCTGATTCTCCTCTTGAAACTGAAAAACTTTTTCCAAGGAACCTATGTAAGGGGCCGTCCACATATTACGTCATGCCAAATTTCGAGATTTTGAAACCCTCCCCCCCCTATGTCACGCTTTTTTGGTATCTCTTTAACATGTACGGTCACGTTTGGTATGACCCCCCCTCCCCCATACGCTGTGACGTAATATATGGATGACCCCTAAATGAAATTCTCGATATAACTTTTAGGTTCGTATCACAAAACGCGACTAGCAGTCTATACTTGAGTAGCAGTCGTCTTTGTCGTTTTGATAGTGAGAGAAAGAGATAATCAATACTTAAGTATTCTGTAATACGGTTCTTAGACTCTCCATAGAAAGGCAAGTCAGCCCGATCGCTCAAGTTGCATTTGTGATTTTTTTTTTATTTCTACGTACGTCCTTATTTAAAGATTAATTAGTGCAAACTGTATCAAAATCCATTCTGTAGTTTTGCGTAAAGAAGTAACAAACATTCATCCTCACATCCATCTATCCAGGATCGCATTTATAATATTTACAATGCAGTTGCTCGGAAATGACCCCGTAACATGGCCACGGGCCACGGAGTGTACGTTTACGTACCCCATAAAACACATGTCATGTTATGTAATTTTGAAATGAGAAGAAGATTATGAAAAGAAAAAAAAAAGAAAATTCAACTTCAGTGGCTATTCTGTGATCCAAAATAAAGTTATTTTTTTTATTAAATGATGAATAAAACGTAAGCAAAAAGTTTATTCACGTTAATACTGACAAAAATGTATGCGCAATAAAGAGTAGCTGATTTGATAATTCAGTGACCCTTTTGACAAGTGAGAGTATTACCTTTTTCATAAAGCTCCATACCTACTGGCTGTATAGAATGACAGCAAAGAGTTTTTATGTCTGACAAAATAATTATTCAGTGAAATACAATAGAATTTAATTATAAAATATAAAAGTAACACGTTTTTAGTGAATGTTGATTGAAAATATTAAGTATCTTTTAAGAACTTTGGATATACCTTTACGATGTAAGTTTTTTTTTAATTTCGTTTCCTCGGCTACTCAACTTTGCTGTGTTGTATTAATTGTGTATCTACATAATTTTATAAAAAACAAACTCTATCCTTACTTTCGTTATAATTTTTAATGAGAAAGTGTGTCTGTTGGTCTTTGTTGCTTCATGTCACGATACTTCCTGCCTTATCGTGTAGGTGTGTGTATGTGTAACGAACGTAACTACCCTGGTGTCAGAGTTTGCAAACCGCCAAGTGGCCTCTGACTTGGTTTTATGTCTGTAGTCAATCGACAATAGCTCTCCGAAGCACGAAAAAACTCGGGATAAATTGCCACTTTGGTCAGCCATCAGGTTCCCCGCCCTTGAGAACGTTGCTTAACCTCTCTGATCGTTTCACATCAGCGAGCGCCACTGGGCTACGAACGTCACGATCATGACGTCTTTTTTACACAAGAATATATTTGACGAGTATATCTGTATATCATCGTAAGTCCTACATGGATGGACTGATTTTAGTGCGGTTTTTTATTGTTTGAAAGCTGACGTTCTTAGCTATATTTAATCAAAATTGGTTCAGCAGTTTAAAAGTTATATATGTCACCGGAAAATAATAGGAATCGTAAGATGATCAACTTTCGAGGTAGTTTATCAACTATCGGAAAGTCATATACGGCAGTTGAAATTATTTAACGTAGGTATACATTTTCGGTAATTGATCAATTTACGGCGTCTCGCGGTAAAATGATCCGACGAACGCGATGTGTTTGCTGATTGGTTGAAAACTCGAGGTATGCGACAAGTAGGGAGGGCCGCGGCAGCGGCCGGCGAAGTGCCAGAAACGACTCGACTGTGGTTGCCTTAAGAGGTTGTCGCGTCGACCAATCAGAGAACAGTGATTACTGATGTCAGTTTAACGTAAAAATGTACACTGAGCAGCGATTGGTCCATTCGTGTATTATTTGACGTGTGGCAAAATATTTAGTTCATAAACTTACAGCCAGGCAGCGTAAGTTGATCAATTAACTAAAATTTATTGCGTTAAATGATACATTAATTTCAACTGCCGTGTATGATTTGCCGATAGTTGATAAACTACCTCGAAAATTGATCAACTTACGATTCTTATTAATTTCCGGCGACATATAAATACATTAAGCTATGAATGTCGGGGCTGATACAACAATTTTAATTTTAGAGTAATTTAGAGAAAACTACACGCTGCCCTGCTTACTCCGATAGGATTCGTGTATGATTACCATTGAACTATTATTACTAGCGTAGTAATTACTACTCACTGATGATTACTTCTAAACAAAAGTCGCTCTCAAAACACGAGGTGACGATAACAAAATTTATTTTTTAAATCTGTCATCTCATTAACCGACGGCTGATCCAGGTGTTGAAGATCAAAGGCGCCGCCTCCACCGGCGGATGTCAACTGCAACTGAAACGTAAGCCTAACCAAATAAACTGAGGTATTAACTGTTCGGTAACCTTACTCCTCGGGTCAATTATTTTGTTTGTCACCGACGGGACGCTCGTATGCACTTGATGGTGATTTTCCACGTGGAGAATTTATTTGATGAATGAAAATAGAAAACAATATTGGGTCTTTTTATAATTCGAACGGCACGGCACGGCAGTTCAAAATTTTAATTACCATTACCTCCTACGAAAGGCCTATTGGGTGTTTTTCCACTTGACGGTTTGCAGGCTGGCAGCGACTGGAAAGCTTGGTGTCACGGCGCCGGCGACGGCACCGGTGAAAAATATCGCCGTTTCGGCGCCAGCGCCGGTCAATGACAAAACATGCCATATATTCTCATACATTTATTGCTTCCTGGTAGTCGGGCCGTTACCAGCGCAGGTATCGTGCCGTGAAGTGGAAAAACGCCCATTGGGTGACTTCAAAATCAAAGTCATTTATTGCTTCGAGATTTGGAACATATTTTCAAGAGGGAGGGGATAAAGTGGGGGAAACCGTGGTTCCACCAGGCAGATTCGTGTTCAGCAGAGTAGCCTAAAAAACTTGGAGGGAACATAACATCTTAGTGTTCAAAAATCGTCATCCTCGCCTACTAGTGGGGCACCTAGCTTGATCAACGGACAATTAAGACTCTGACGTATTACAACCCGTAAAGGGTTTCTCTACTTGACATTTCTATATTTTAATTTTGATTAAAATACTCAGATTTTGGCAAAATCCCGACAATTGAACCTTATTTCGGATCTTTCCACCAGTCTGCTTGAATCAACCGCCGATACGAAAGAAGAATAAAAAGGTTAAAATTAAAAGCGCAAAAAAGAGGAAACATCCCAAGCCGTGCATATTACTTTTAATATGAAAGCGGGTTATACACAGTCTATAAATACACCTACTCTCCGCCTACGTTCCCTGAACACTATTTATAGACGGACAGAAAAATATTCACTATATTTACAGTTTAGTCCAATCCAGCAGCGCAATTACTTATTCGAGCAAAACATATTCTTCTTCTTCTTATCGTGTAGGTATAGTCAAGTGTGTGGCGAACTTGGCTAACCCTGGTGTCAGAGTTTTCTAACCGCTAAATAGCCTCTGACTTGGTTTTAACGACTGTAGTCAATCGACAACAGCCGGGACCAACAGCTGATTGTGCCCTTTGAAGCACGGAAATGCTCGTAATAAATTGCCACTTTGGTCACCCATCAGAACCTCGGTTGGTATCAGCGAGCGTCACTGTGCTACGGGCGCTTCGTATTTTTGGATTCAATTCGATTTTGACAAAATGGCTTTACGATTTTCGTGATTTTGCAAATGTCAGACTATTAGAAAACGGCCAATCAGGTCGTTAATGTCAAGTAAGGGGCCATCCATAAAATACGTCACACGAATTTCATGATTTATTGAATCCCTCCTTGTCACAGCTGGTCACATTTGTGAGGCTCCCCCCTCCCTAGTGTAACGTCACATATTTTGCAATTTTACATCTAGTAATTAATGAAATTAGTTTTATTTCCATTTAAATTATATAAGTTGCAAACGTTTTTGAGTTTTTCCTTAATAGTTTAAAGTTCGTGTTTAAACACTTTGATTTCATAGATTTTGAAATGTGACGTCACGAAATGTAGGACCCCTCCCACCCCCTTGTCACACAATGTCACACTTCGTCGACCTCCTCCCTCCCCCTTAACGTGTGACGTAATTAATGGATGGCCCCTAAAGAAACCATTTATGAGCTGTAATTCTGTAATGTGTCAGAACTCCGTCCGTTGATCAACTAGATGTACCACTAGCAGGTGAAGATGATGATTTTGGAGCACTATATTAAGATCTTATGGCTCCGAATTCTTGATCCTAATGATCAAAATAAACAAATCTTACACCAAGTTAGCGACGTGCAGAGTCATTCATAGTAGGGACTCGGTACGCAGGTGGTAGTCGCTCCACTGTAACGACTTGAGTTGCCAAATTTTGGATCATGGTCAAGCGTACCCCGAAGAGAAATAGGACTAAACGCTATAGAGGCACAAAGTGGAAGAAGAAGAGAGTTATAGAGACTCAAAGCGGGAGTTTTTAAATATATTATTTTTACTGTAACTGGCACTTCGTCCATGACTTCGCTTCCGTGGGAATTTCGGAAAATTGTGTAGCCTGTGCAGAACCTGTGTTATTTTGACGTATAAGCTAATGTGCGAAGATTCTTTACAATCTTGTGGTTTTTTCGTGAAAGAGTAAGAAACATTAATTCATCCATCCTTTCTCACAAAATTTCACACCTATAAAATTAGTAGGATTCACAAATTTGAAGTCAAAGTCAACCAAACACTCATAGTCTTGAACAGGAGTCCAAATTCCATCTAAATGATTTCCCCAAACATCACAGACCATTTGATTGGTCTATTAATCACCCACACGATCGTTGTCCCGGCCTCTTGTAACTCAAAGAGAGCTTTACAACACACAGATTGAGAAAGCAATGAGTTAAGTCTATACCCGACAGCAGCTCGAGCATGATGCGCGACAAACTCTGACAGTGAAATTTCTTGTGCGAGAGCTCCGCGCAAAGGCTGGCTCGCCCTCTGACGTTGTCAATGTTGACATTTTGATATAGGAGTGCGGCGCATTCCGCGTACGAGCATATTGTGCTCGAGCTGCAGTCATAGAAGGTTTCCCGATGAAGGAAGGATTCTGGGACTTGGATGGAAAAAGCTTAGAAACATTTTTTAGCCGTGTTCTAAAACAAAGTTAAGATGACGAAACGGTCAACACATATTAATACATATACTCATGCCTATAATCCCTTTTGGTGTAGGTAGAGCATCAATTTTAGAACCACTTTACACCACATTTAACATGCGCTGGGGTCATAGGATGAAACATGAGTATAGTGGTGAAAGGTTGTCAGCCTTTCGCCCACGGTACAGCAAAACTCGCGTCCCACTCACTCAAATGAGCAGCAGGAAATGTCAGGTGCGCAGGATATTTTGCACAAAAGAATGGTCTCTTCCTATCAAAATAATTGTCACTGAACTACGGCCTGTTTTTTTTCTTCTCTTCTCTTTATGTAATGTGCCTTATTATGTACAATTTTTATCATAATTTCATATAGTTTTTTGTGATATGATAATTCAAATTGTGTTAAAAGATAATTTAAATAATTGTGTAAGCTTTGTGTATGCAGAAATAAGCGATTCATTCATTTTGCATCGACATGGTTTAGCGGTGGCTTGACTTAAATGTCCTGCAGCAATACTTTTTGCGGGATGATTCATCTAAAGTGCACTGAACACCGTGTGATCGGTTGATCGGTGATCGGGTGATCGGTTGTTAATGACACCATTTCTTTCCGTGGGTGTCGTAAGAGGCGACTAAGGAAACACTAATGAGACCTGCCTCCTATTAAACCACACCAGAAAACGATACCTTAGTTTGTTCTGAATCTGAGGTGGCGTCATATGGTCTCATGCGGCGTGGTAGGCTTTGTGTCTGGTCGTCTGGTTCGCGACCACCCTTCTACCGAAGTTCGACGCCAAACAGCGTGCTGTATTCCGTCGGTGCGTAGGAGTACCAGTGCCTTAGGGATCGTTCAACAATAACGTGATCATTTTTGCCCCCCCCCATGTGATCACAGCGTAATCTTTTGTTTTTAACCCCCCACCCCCCCCTCGCATTGATTATGTAATCTTCGTCCGTGCTTAAAATGTTTGCTGTCATGTTTCTATGTGTCTTAATAAATGATCTAGGAATAAGCTTGTGGCGAGACACAAACCAGTCGTGGTGGTTTGTGTCTCGCCACAAGCTTATTCCTAGATCATTTATTAAACAGAGCATGGAGTACCGAATACAGTGGGAAGCATGGAGTACCGAATACAGTGGGAAGCTGTATGCGGTACTCTATGCTCTGTTTAATAAATGATCTAGGAATAAGCTTGTGGCGAGACACAAACCACCACGACTGGTTTGTGTCTCGCCACAAGCTTATTCCTAGATCATTTATTAAACAGAGCATAGAGTACCGAATACAGTGGGAAGCATGGAGTACCGAATACAGTGGGAAGCTGTATGCGGTACTCCATGCTCTGTTTAAATTGGCTTTACAATAATGTTCTCAGGTGGATGACTAAAGTAATTTTATTACTTTTCTAATTAAAAGTATTTCTAGCTTCCACAACACCTTTTTCATTTTTTAGAAAATTTCTTTAGCTAACAAGTTATAAAATGATGACGTAATCATGGATTCTCCCCCCCCCCACCCCCCAAATAATCCAGATGTATATACAAGCACCCGACCCCCCATATTAGACATTTTCTGGGTTAACTCGCTCCATTGTCGAGCTCATATGACCTTGGTCCAGATTGAGGTCAAGAGTTAACCCATCTTATAATTTAAAAAAAAAATTAGATAGAAACACTAAAAAGTATGATTTAAACTCTACTGCTTGCCAAATATGTGTATTCTATCAACCATTTGAAATTGGAACGCGCCACAATAATTCGTTAAACATATGCGCTGGCGCACTACGGTCTGGACTTCGACCAATCAGCGGCCGAGTGGATCTTTACTGGGATTTCATATGTCTAATCGCTCAGATACCACGTTGATTACAAGGCGGATGCTGTCTTACATCCTAATGAGTAATAGAGTTATACTTAGAGATGGTTGTGTAGATTTCTGATTAGATCAAGTTATATGAGAGACTCAAAGGCCCATCAAGACAAACACAAACGCCCATGACCCGAGAACAAACATCTGCTTTTTAGACAAATGTTTGCCCCGACTGGGGATCGAACCCAGGGCCCGCCGATCAAGAGGCAGCGTCACTACGACTCGACCAAACCGGCCGTCGCAACATAGCTAAAGCATAGCGTACGCAACTACTGTAAGGTACTATTATATATTCTGTGACGCAACGCGATGTTCATACATTGCTGGTAACCTCAAGTAACAACAGTTTTTAACCCCCGAAAAACTAGGGGTGTTACAAGATTGGCGTGTGTATCTGTGTTTCTGTACCTTATGTCTGCGTATTGTGTGTCTGTCTGTGGCACCGTAGCTTCTAAACGAATGGACCGATTACGATGCGGTTTTTATGTTTGAAAGCTGACGTAATCGAGATGGTTCTTAGCTATTTTGATCAAAATTGATTCAAACGTTTAAATGTTATAAGCAATCGTATGTTGGGGATGAGAAATTTCGTTTTAAATTTTTTAAGTTAATATGGAAGCAATCTTTATTATTATTATTATTATTATTATTATTATTATTATTATTTACTGTTTATTGTACACAATAGACATATAAAAAGAAACATACAAAAAGAAATACGACACAACAGGCACTGCTTATTTCTAGGAAGAAATTTCTTACAGCAGACCTAACAAGAGAGATTGGACGAAGTGAGGCGAGTATGACGTGCGCAATAACGTGAAAAAGAAAAAGAAAACAAAACAGAAAATCAAACTTACGATACAATTGAAATTAAAAACAAAACAAACATACAAATTAAACGTAAACCAATGAAGTAACCTAATAATAAATATCCATAATACATACAAATACATACATACATATACATAAATACATATATACAAATACATAACTCCACACAACCAAAACCTGAACTTTAATTCATTTATTTTGGAAAGCTTATATTATAACGTTTCAAACACATGTGATGTTTTACGAAAACTTCGACACCGCGTGCCACTTCGTAGAGCGTTGCAAATTCATAAAAGTACTTACAATCTATCGGATGACGTTCTCTTCACATGATTTTGATTCAATGCCTGTTCGCTCATTGTTTTTATTCTCTTTTCCAGCTGGTCCCAAGTTCAGTATGGGGGTCCTTCCCTACGGCGGCCCCCTGCTCAGCGCTACCCCCAGCCGACGACACCAGCTCGCTCGCCGACCAGTTCACTGCCCTCTCCCTCCGCCGGCCCCATCGCCCCCCTCCGCCCACCTACATGTGTCATCTCTGCTTCAAGACTGGACATCATTACATCAGGGATTGTGATCAGGTAAACTTTAACATAGACTAGCTTAATATGTAGCCTATGACCTTTCCCAAAGTTAGCAAATTTCATCAAAATCGGTTCAGTAATTTAGGCGTGAAAGCGTAAAGAACAGACAATTACTTTCGCATTTATAATATTAGTAGGGATTATATATACTAATATTATAAAGAGGAAAGATTTGTATAAATTCTTTCACCATTAGAATCCTACATTATCCCTGAGTAACATAGGCTACATCAGGGGTGGCTAACTTGGTTTTACCCAAGATCTCCTGTTTACTAACGAAACCCTGTGCGATCTACCAATTACATACTTCTTGAAATTTTAAATGAAACAGCATCGTTCAGTACACAATCATGTAGTATATTTTTAATTATATTAAGAGAAAAAACTAAATCTGAAATGTTTTTTATTTTTTTGCCTTGCCACGATCGACTGTACTAACAGTCGCGATCGACCGGTCGATCGCCTGCCACCCCTGGGCTACATAATTATCCCGAATTTCCACGGGAACGAAGTCCCGAGCGGGATGCTAGTTTAGAAATAATTTTAAGGGAAAAAAAAATATTCGGCGAGAATGAGACTTGAACCCATGACCCCAGGATTAGATCTCCTGGTGCTCTAATCAACTGAGCTATCGTGCCTTCAAGTCAAGCGGCGAAATTTCTCATTCGCTTACTAAGCACATTACTTCGTGCGTATAGGTTATTAGAACCTAAAATTAATACCCCTTCTTGTCCTTGTTCCTTACAAAAGATTTTGTCTATACTAATACTAGCTGATGCCCGCAACTTCGTTTGCGTTTTAATTTTTTCTTTTGAACAGATCACAAAAGTTTTTTCCCGCTAACTCCCGTTCCCGTGGGAATTTTGCAATATCCTGTTGCAACTAAGCTTTAAGTTTACTAAGGTACCTGCATGCCAAATTTCAAGAGTCTAACTTAAGCGGTTTAGATTTTTCATACAAAAGGATTTTCCCGCTAATTCCCGTTCCCGTGGGAATTTCGGGAATTCCTTTCTTAATGCACCTCTACGGTACCTAAGCTATGTCCCTTCCAAATTTCAAGTGCCTACGTTTAGCCGTTTAGGCTGTGCGTTGATATGTCAGTTAGTCAGTCAGTCAGTCAGTTTCTCCGTTTATATATTTATATTATAAAAAGGAAAGATTTGATTGTTTGTTTGTTTGCATTGAATAGGCTCCGAAACTACTGGACCGATTTGAAAAATTCTTTCACCATTAGAAAGCTACATTATCCCCGATGGACATTGGCTACATAATTTTCCCGAAATCCCGGGCGAATAGCTGTTGAAAATAAATGGGTAGTGCACCAAAAATTAAGACTTGGCCCAAAGGTCTCGCCACAAAATCCAAAAAAAACAATAATCAAGTATACGATGGCGTCGATGATGAATTAGGTTAGTTTATTTTACAACTAGCAACTTTGTTCCCGTAGGAATTTCGGGAATGAATTATAAACATAAACCTTCCTCTTCAATCACTCCATCCATTGATAAAAACCGTATGAAAATCCGTTCAGTAGTTTTTTAGTTTATCGCGTTTAGACAGACAGATAGAGGCGCCGGCTGGGGGAACTTTGTTTTATAAAATAGTATGATATGATGGTACGTCAAGCCAAATGTTCACCTCACCGCCTTCGCCCGTGTCAAATAAAAAATCTAAACGATGTCTCACGTCAACTCATTATTTGCAAAAAACAGACAAGTAAAATTAACATTACAGAAAACACGATGTCGCTTGTATGTCAATGACGGCTCTCGCAATAGGAGAAAATGTAAAAATAAAGGAATATTGGCCAGACGCCCGTGCACGCATGGTAATACACACGAGTTGAACTTTGATTAAATTCCGGCGAGAAATTGGGGGGTCATCATGACATTGCACGCTGCTCACCGAAAATGTTCTAAATTTTTTAGGCCCTTACCTACTATAAGGGGTGTTTTTTGCTTTTTCATAAAACTTTTTTCATATTGGCACAATATTTTGATCATATTGTTGTTTACGTAAAAAAACTTACTCAACTTTTGAAGTCAAGTGTCATTCTCATGTTATCGTGTTTAAATTATGTCCGTTTATGTAAGTATAGGCCGTTCTGTTTTTCCACAAACGGTCTTTGTTCTTGTTCCGTGACGCTTGGCCAAGAGAACAACGAAACTTTTGTTTTACAGAGATGTTTAAATCTTGTTATTATTGCTACTGATAGACGAGTTTGAACACGACCTAGATTCGCGTCGATTTTGTAATTAGATTGTTATTCGGATTATATTGTTTCAACAGCATTGGTGAAATAAATTTTAATAGTTCAAACTCGTAAGCCAGGGCCATGGGTGACTATTACACTAACCAATGGCCTTTGTATAACTCGAACGGCACGGTTCGGCATCGGCGCTTCAAAAGACCATTTCCCGTATGTTCTCAGCTTCTAATATTACTATTACATAGGAGACAATGCTAATACAATTTTGCCATGCCATTTTCGAATTATAATAAGGCCCAATGGCGGTGAAATAATAATGATGACCATTTCATCCGGTCAAGTGTTGAAATTTAGAACTATCTGAACCCCATATACGTATTTGATGACAGCTCGCTCCCTTCAGTGGGGGCTAGGTAGTTAGCGACGAATGTTAAGTTGATAGGTAGTTAGTAACTTAACGTACAGTTGACAGTGGCGCTGCTGGTCGGGCAATATAGCACCTCTCCTTATAATATAGCAGTATTATATGTATAGGTATTTATATATTATATGTATGTATGTTCTTTTTTGTTATTTAGATGTATTCTTGTTTATACTTAGTTTTATGTTACTGTTTAGCAAGTATTTTTTTTTATTTTTTTTTATTTTAGTTCTAGCCACCACCCGCTTTGCTTTTTTATCTCTCGGAAAATATCCTAACCTAAAGGTTGCCTGGAAGAGATTGCTACCTAAGCAATAAGGCCGCCTTTTTGTACATTATACTTACCTGTTTATTCATGTCCATTTACTTTGTCTGTCCCTGGTGTGCAATAAAGAATATTTCATTCATTCATTCATTCAATAGTCATCAAGGACAGTTCTCAATTTCACCACCTGAACGGGCAAAATGGTCACCATTGTCTTAGGAGAATAGCGGCCCTGAACATCATACATTGTATGTAACTAAACACATTCCAAGGAGTTATTTGACGACTGGCTAGTGGGCACTTATGTAGCTAGGTACCTACATAATAATGTTTAGTTTATACTAATATTTAGTGTATGCTTATAACTAGGCATGCATAATATGGAAAGTTCTAAGAAAAGAGTCATCCGTGGGATGTCCGGTATTCGCTCGTGGCTGTGAACACGTGTTTGTAATCAAACACTTATTTTGATTTGCTGAGTAAGGGATTCTCTGGCAGCTCAAGATTTAAGTTCACAAAAGTGTCAATAGGTAGCGCTGTCACATGAATGCAGACAATTTTACAATAAAAGTACTTGTAGGTACGTGCGCGGGAGTACTTGTTAGTTCCAGTGGCTGAAACCACTGGGTGCTAGGGCTCTGAGGCAATCGCCTTTATTCGGAAAATCAACCTTCAATGGTAAAAAAGGGCTTACTGCCTTTTTCCGGGTCGTTCCTGCTGCAGAGGCTATCCATCGCTATCCAGAGGGGTAATGCCGCTAGTAAGATGGGTACCTTATTGTATTGGGAATGACTCGGGGTGACTTTTAACTTGAAGATTTTGTCTTTTACAACACTCACCGGGAATCGAACTAAGGATCCGTTTATAAAGAGGCAGCGCCACTACCACTCAATCAAACCGGCCGTCTAATAGCCTTCAGCAGAGCATTCGCGCTAAAAAAAGTGGATGGAGTCGCAATTGAAACCACCTAAGCGAAGCTGATGCTGATTGAACGAATGAAATGATGTACATTGCTGTGTTTGGTTCATGTTGTTAATCAAAGTCTCCTTATACAGAAGCAATCGACAACGTTCCATTCGTTTAGCCAGCATCAGCTTCGCTTAGGTTGTAGCCCCCCAGCTACGTTTCAACTGCGATTCAATCCACTTTTTTTAGCGCGATTGTCCTGCTGGATGAGCTTGCTACATCCTCGACCACATCTTCGCCTCAAAGCTACCCATACATTGTGGGCAAGAACGAACCAATTATTTCTACTTACCTGGCCTTGCAGTAAACATACTTTCTTTATTTTTAATTCCAGGCGCGTCCCAAGGGCGAAGGTTTGACTCCTTATCAAGGCAAGAAGCGATGCTTTGGCGAGTACAAATGTCCGAAGTGCAAGCGCAAATGGATGAGCGGCAATTCTTGGGCCAACAACGGACAGGAGTGCATCAAGTGCAGGATCAATGTCTTCCCACATAAACAGGTGAGGAAGATTCTGTAATTGCGCACTGCCAGGGAGTGGAATTCCCTGCCGGCGTCTGTATTTCCGAGTTCATACAACCCAAATATCTTTAAAGTACGAGTGAATAGGCTTCTTCTGAGTGAGCTCGCTACATCCTCGACCACATCTTTGCCCTAAGCTAGAATGTGGTCAAGAGTGAACCCATTTTTAATAATAAAAAAATATATATTCTGTTCCTTGCACCTCACACTTAGGCGAGGGCGGAAAATCAGTATTGCCAGCCTGTTAATCAGTCTGGCATAAATCGCTGAGCCCAGGCCTTTTTTCCCCACGGCAGCAGAGATATGCAAGCATAAAACTATTGCAATAGCATAAGAATATAAATTTGAACTTTTTTCAATATTTCTGGAAGAAATAAACGTATCATTATTATTATGTTTATTATTATGTTTATGTTTATTTTATTTTAGTATGTCAACACTGTGTTACGTGTCTCTGATGAGGGAGCATAAAAGAGGGATGAACAGCAGTCGATTGAGAATAACACCACCCCATCTCTTTATGTGGGTGTCGTAGAAGGCGACTAAGGAAATACAAATAGACCTTGTTAGTAATCCACCCTAGGCAACGACACCTTAATTTGTTTTGAATTTGAGGTGTCGTCCTAAGGTCCCATGCGGTATGCTAGGCTCTGTTAAGGCCGTCTGGTTCGCGACCATTCCTTCCGAAGTCCGACGCCAAACAGCTAGCTGTGTTTCGTCGGTGCGTACCTTAATGGCATATTCTGGGTTAACTCGTTCCACCGATTGCTGACCTCAGCTTTGACCTTGGTCAATAGTTAACCCATCTCGAAATAAAAAATATACTAACACAAAAACTATTCCAAAATTTTTCTTACGGTGTCAGTAACATTGATAGAACGTAAATAAGGAGGAAAAAAAATCTTTTTTCCAAAATTTTCAAATTTTGATACCCCTTTTTAACGTCTTAGGGGATGAATTTTGTAAAACGCAGAAACACGGGTGTCACAAATAATGATGAAAAGTATTATTACAAAGTTTCAAGTCACAAAGTTTCAAGTTTGACGGCCGGTTTGGTCAAGTGGTAGTGACGCTGCCTCTTGATCGGCGGGTCCTGGGTTCGATTCCCAGTCGGGGCAAATATTTCTGTAAAAAGCAGATGTTTGTTCTCGGGTCATGGGTGTTTGTGTCTGTCTTTTTGTGTTCCATGGGACCCACGACACAAGGGAAAACCTTAATGTGGGCCTTTGAGTGTGAAGCGTTTATTTATTTATTTATTTATTTGGACGATGCTATTTTTTTTCCATACAAAAATTTTGATTTATTTTCATACTTCTGACGATCTAGCTTGAAATATTTATATGAAACGTAGAAACAAAAAAATATGGGTCTGTTAAATTTTCATAAAGTTGTAATACAAAAAATTTGGATACTGATAAAAAAATTACCTTGTATAAGTCCTGACTCCAGTTGTAGTAATTCACTATCTTCTAAATTTCAGAGACCACTGGAGAAACCAGATGGGCTGGACGTGAGTGACCAGTCAAAGATCCACCCTCAGCATCTGTGCCAGAAATGTCGCTCCCTGGGCTTCTACTGCCGACGAGAATACTAAAGGTCAAAGCACAGTAAGGCCACAAACTGGCGGCAGCAATCAGCTGTGTGACGATGGTGGTTTTATGTTTCCATTGATTATCACAAGTGTGAAAAAGATTCTGTGCCTAGCGCGGCGAGCGATGAAAACGTAAAAGAACCGACGTCGTTGTTATCATCCCGGTGATGGCTAGGGTTGCCAGAAGAGTCGCGAAAAAATACCGGACAACCCCAAACGGGAGGGGGGGGGGGTTGCTAGGTCGCAACAATTTTTTTTATATTTAAAAATCAACTTAATTAGTATTAGTAACACAATTTAATGCAGTCATAAAATTGTGGTCGCCAAGACTATGCTAACTTTGAGAAAGTCTTTATTAAACAATGGTATGAATATTATAATGTTTTCGAATGCCATATTTCGAATAAAATTTCGGCAGGTACGTTTAAAAATTAGGAGAAGTGAGACACTGATATGATTTTTTTTTAATTTGTGACCAGTAGTACCGACTTTCCTCAAAATACCGGACATTGTTCTGTCCGGTATGACCATTTATTTTATACCGGACAGGCCTCGAAAATACCGGACTGTACGCTTAAATACCGGACATCTGGCAACCCTAGTGATGGCTGACGTCTTAGTGCAGCCGCATCAGGAGGCACATGTGCCGCAGCCAGTGATTTTATGAAAGCCCTCGCGCATTTTTCACGTCAATTCCGATGTCGTCAGCGTCGTCGCACGAATCTTTTATAATGCATGCATATAATTTTCGCACTTGTACTAAATTAGGTTTGATTAAAATTCCAAAGAAATTCACCAAATCGTTTATTTTACTTTTACTTTTTCATATGTTTTCTTAAGTAAATTGCACTTAAAAACCCTTTTTTTGTCGGGTGTTAAAAACACATTATTACCCTTTATTTAGTCAGTAAGTGTCTAGTTAAGCTTGATAATTTTGAATTTTAATTGAATTTTGATTTTAATGTATATTTCGAATAAAATGTTTATTACCATTGTATCGTTTTAAAATATTTGGACATAACAAAAATATTTGCTGTCTGCACATTGAATGTAATACAATTATTTCTTTCGTAAAAAAATAGGACTTCGGTAAGTACACATTTTCTTAAGTACCACCCGTCGCGTGCTTGTTTACGCCGCGTGCGATACAAATCTCGTACACCATGTGTTCAATAATTTTCCACGTCAAAAACGTAAGAGTCACCGACTTCAATCCCAAAAAGACAATTTTTTCGAGAGTTTCCCTCAATTTCTTCAGGATTCCACCATCAGATCCTGGTTTCCTTACCATGGGACCACCTTTGGCATATCTCCCTTTCCAACAAAGAAAGAATAATCAAAATCGGTTCATAAACGACGAAGTTATCCTCCTTTTTTGAAGTCGGTTAAAAAGCACGTCACTTCGGTCACTAACACTAGGCGTATATTTACTAATCAATAGTGTCTCGATGGCAGTTGAATGACAATGGTCTATCCGTTCAGTTGGCATAATTCAGAACTATCAACCTCATACAGCAGGGGTGGCCAACTTGATTAGACCCAAGATCTCCTGTTTACTAACAAAACCCTGTGCGATCTACCATTACATACTTCTTGAAATCTTAAATGAAACAGCATATTTCAGTACACAATCATGTACCTAGTATTTTTATTATATTAAGAGAAAAAACATAAATCTGAATTTTTATTTTATTTTTTTGCCTTGCCACGATCGACTGGACTAACAGTCGCGATCGACCGGTCGATCGCGATCGACCTGTTGGCCACCCCTGTCATACAGTGATGACAGCCGCCCCGACCAGCAGCGCCAACGCCAACTGTACGTTAAGTTTCTAACTACCTGACAACTTAACTTCCGTTGGCAATGGCGCCCCCAGTCAAACTAACTGTCATCAATTGTATGAGGTTTAGATAGTTCTGAATTTCACCACCTGGACGGATGAAGTGGTCACCATGATCATTCCACCGGCATTGAGACGCCATTAATTAATGGAATAGTCGCCCAAATCTTGAAACCTCTACAGGGCTTTAGGTATCTCTCTTTCAACTTCTCGGGTGGTTAATCAGTCCATGAAACTGAACAACTTCCCCAAGGAACATAGGTCAAAATACGAAATGCGCTATATGCTGATGAAGTTTGTATGGGAAAATTTTTTTTTTTCGTTTTTATGTTCCTTGGAAAAGTTGTTCAGTTTCATTGACTGATTAACCAGCCGAGAGGTTGACAGAGAGATACCTAAAGTCCTGTATATGTTTTGTTATGTTCAAGTATTTATTACAAGTTTTTAATTCTAAGATAAGAATAAGTTATAACATTTAATTCTCCATGGCATTACAGATACTTATGGATATTATTTGTATATTTAGTTATTGAAACACAAAATTATAATGAAGATAACTCATTGTATAAAGTTTGATAACCCACTAACATTATATACAGAGGAAGATAGGTATTATTTTGTATATTTGATACATTTATACTAACAAAGACACCAACATAACGTAAGGAATTTTCAATTATTTCTGAATATGATATACGTGTTTCAAAAATACCCAATAAAATAAATCGAAAATTAAGTTCAAAAGTCATAATATAACTCTAGTATCAGTTGCACGGTTTGCCATCTTTCTAAATGTAAGTTTTATTTAAGTTAACATACCTAACATACATGACATACTTGACCTGTGTAAGTATTTGAAATAGAGCTGCGCATTAAACAAAATTTTATGAATTTTGGATTTTCTTTTTATTGGGTATTTTTAAAATACGTTGTATTTAAAATAAAATAAAAACTCATCATTTTTTGTGATTGTGCATATATTAACCACTAAACGCAGTTGTTCCACCTTTCATCTTAGAAATGTAGTATAACATTAAGTATAACAAAGTTATATAAAACCAAAGTCCTGTGAATTCTCGATGTGCCAAATATGTTTCTAGTTTTTAAGATATTTTAAAGCTTAAGTGCCATGTGCCATAAAATTGCCAAATTGTTTTCTTAATTTTTTATACATTAATTTTAATTTTGTTGTCATATAATTTTTCTTACCAATTTATTAAGAATATTATCTAAGTACCTACTCTTTGTTTAAAAAAACGCCTTTATTAAAAGCTTTTTTGCGGAAATTCATTCTCATAGTAAAGAAAATATCTAGCAATTTCCACAAACTTACATAGTCGCGGAAACGAGATATTTGTATTAGTAACTTCAAGTTATAGTTTGACACTCAATAGCCAACAATTATTGGAACAAACTAATGAAATAAGTATAAGAAAAACTAGAATTAAACAAATAACATTTATAAGGTAGATACGCTGAATCGAAGGTGCTTTCACTTTAAGTATATTAGGTACATTTTGATTCGTTAGCGAAATTTAAGGTGATAAATCTGCCTGATAAGTAGAATGTAGTTATATAATTAAAAATTGGAGATCGGAAAAAATAGCACTGTGTTAGAGGAGTGAGATAGTTCGCTTTAGTTTCGCTAATAAATTTGAAGCACCCGTTGTTTAATCAAATGTTGTTTAAATAAATATACCTAAGGACTACTATTCCCAGCAAACCCAGTACCGGTTGTGTTTCGGCTTCTTAAAAATTGTTATTTCTTGATGAAGTGGCGTAACTATAAGGAGGCAGGGCTGACACAATGCCACACGAGCTCATTTTTAACAAAAAATAAAAACTATAAAATCAATTAAAGTTAGATACAACAAGACCATAATATACAAATTCAAATGACGCATTCATATGAAAAGGATGTCGATAAATTTTAGAATACATCCATTGGTTGTTTTTTTAAATGGGGTAGCGCGGCACGGCACTTAGAAACTTGATTTACCTACCATTGGCCCCTATGTTCTCAGCTTCTAGTATTACTATTACATAGGAGGCAATGGTAATACAATGTTGCCGTGTCGTTTTCGTATTATAAAAAGTTCAACGAATTGCCACGGGCATCAGATGTTATAGTTACGCCACTGTATTGATGGCTGTTTCTTTCAAAGATAAAGATAAGATTTGCTCGTTTCAATGATTACTTTATCCATCTTTATCGAACTTTTTTAAACGATTTGACTTTTCATATCATGTTAATTATTGCCTTTAATTAAATAAAACTCTATTATTACTATGTCTATTGTTGATGAACATAATTATTGTATTTTGTTACTTAAGTAGGTATTATTAAGTGTAACCATAACTTTAAAAAATTCAATAAAATTTATTAAAAATATTTTTCCTTTTGTTTAAATTGTTATAAAGAATGTGAAATCCCACCGAAAATTGAGTTGGTGTACCGACACAAGATCTAAAAAAATGGCGTCACATGATGGAAAATTCAACCCTGCGTAGGTAAAAGGAAAAAAAACTTCCAAAGAAAAAGTAACTTTTAATTGATGTTTGAGTTTTATGCGAAACGCGATAATTTGAAAGCCTTCCTTACTTATTATATTTAACGAATAAGTTTTATTTAACGAATAAATTAAGTAAGTTTTATAAGATATCGAATACGTTAGTGAAATTTAAGGGGGTGAAACTGAACGACTTACTTTCTCTAAGAAACCTAGACAATTACTGAGTAAAAATCGACTTTCCATCAAAGGCAAGTCATCGCTCAAGTAGTATGGAGAAGCGATTATATAGACCTATGTTCCTTAGAGAAACTTGTTCACCCAATATACTTTAATATACCTATGACATGATAATACATGCCTCGAGCGCGGCGCGGGTGCGGGGCAGCAGCAACAGTTTGCTCTCCGTCGTCGCCGCGAGGATGGATGGACCGTTGCTGAGTCACTGGCTGTCACTACACCAGCCACTGACTCATTATTGCTTCTAATTACTAACATAGTTTTTAAAAGATACTAACAATTTTCATTCTATTTTTGTATTTTTGTATTTTAATTTTAATTTTATTTATGATTTGAATTTTATTTTATTTGTTTTAATTTAATTTTATGTTATTTTTAAAACTTATGGATGACACAAGCTGAAATAAATGAGTTATTATTATTTTTATTTTTAATAATATAAACGATAACCAAAGAAGATTGAAAATTTTAAAATGTTCAATATTCCGGGATATAATCCATCCCAATAGGAACAGGCCTTATTATATTGCTTAGTTTTGTTTTTGGCCTGACAGAAGCGGCTAAAAAAGATGAAGACAAAGCACAGGCATGGAAAAATGTCATGATGAAGAGAACTGAAACAAAAACCATTATATTATATAGAAACCAAAGGTTGAGACCTTAGACCATACACACTATACAGGTTGAAAAAGAACCTCCTAGCTTTATTGAAAATCCTGAACCAGTATCACTTACTGAACACTTTTAATTTTTGGGGGGGGGGGGGGGGATTTTTTTTTCCTAAACGTAGACGCCACTCGAGCGCACCCCCCGAGCGCTACCCGCACCCCTCGCGTGCCTGGTGTAGGAGTAATGTCTACGTTTAGGCAAAAAATGAACTATTTCCGTGGAAAAAAAATTTTTTTTTCATAAATATGTTCTTTGAGTTATACTGGTTCAGGATTTTGAATAAAACTAAGAGGTTTTTTATCACCTAGTAGACGGAGCCAGGAGCGTGCCCCTTTTAGATATCGATAGGTTACCCCTTCCCTGCACCGAAACATACTTCACTGTACAAAAGCTGTACAACAACTTAACTGATCTGGAGTCTCTTTTCTCACAAATTCACCACAATAACGAATAAACTTTATGCGCAAAACCTCAAAACCGTAATGATGACTGACAGAAGCTGCAGAAATGTGTGACATACCATTTTACCAGTTCAGGTGGTGAAATTGAGAACTGTCGACATTCAGTTGGCGGTGGCGCCGCCAGTCGAAGCCGTCGTCATCAAATGTATGAAATTTTGATAGTTCTCAATTTCGCCACCTGAATGGATAAAATGGCAAAAATTGTCATTCCACCGCCATTGAGAAGACATTTATTAGTGGAAATAGTGGAATAGACCTCCAGCAGCTCGAGTACGATGGTGATAGTGCGCGTAATGCGCTGCGGTCCTATGTCAAAATGTCAACATTGGCAACGCCAGAGGGCGAGCAGGCCTGCGCGCGGGGTCCTCACGCAATCAAAGTGAAGTTTCAGCGTCAGTCAAATGGCAAGCCGCGTGAGTTTGTCGCCATGCTCGAGCTGCTGAGCAGATACACATTCTTAATGAAGGACATTTTTATGGGTTAACTCTTGACCTTTAACCATAAGGTCAAAGATAAGGTCGACGATGGAGCGAATTAACCCAAAAAATGCCTATAAAGGCACTGGTAATCCCACGCTCCGACGGAACACAGCAAGCTGTTTGGCGTCGGACTTCGGTAGGAGGGTGGTCGCGAACCAGACGGCCCTTTACAGAGCCTACCACACCGCATGAGACCATAGGACGACACCTCAGATTCAGAAAAAAATGAAGTGTCGTTGCCTAGGATGGATTATTAGGAGGCAGGTCTCATTTGTGTTTCCTTAGTCGCCTCACGGCTCGTACAACGTTGGGCCCAAAATCAATGATGTCCTTTCGCCATCTAATTTAAAGTCACCAAATATATCCCAGGGGTTTGGCAGAGCGATCGAGTGAATCAACATTTACACTAAAAAACCTTTTCCAAAACTTGAACAAAAAACTTAATACAATAAACAGGGCTTTAGTTATCTCTCTTTCAACCTCTCGGGTGGTTAATCAGTCCATGAAACTGAACAACTTTCCCAAGGAATAAGTTCTTAAGGGTCAAAATACGAAAAAAATTTTTAGTTCCCATACAAACTTCATCAGCATATAGCGCATTTTGTATGGGAGATCCAAATTTTTTTTTCGTATTTTGACCTATGTTCCTTGGGGAAGTTGTTCAGTTTCATGGACTGATTAACCACCCGAGAGGTTGAAAGAGAGGTACCTAAAGCCCTGTATTGTAATGTAAGTGATAAGTATTTACCTACCTATTAACATATTCATATTTCCGTTCTGTTTTTTAATTAAATTAACTAAAAGTACTTATTAAAAATGGTGCACTTAATAACGAAAATAATAATTTGGTCAGTTCCTTATAGAAACCCGATATTTTTCTTCATGGCGAATCGAATCCATATTTTTAATGTTTTAAGTTATGCCTCGTTAGGTTACTCTTGTTACGTTTTAATCAATTAGTGCAACAGTATCAAAACTAATTTGTACATTTAGTACATACTTGTATTGCGATTTAGAGGTATTATGTGACTAATTAACTGTATACTGTTTATGTACAAGCCTTACTTACCACCTATAGCCTGGTTTGCTGCCGTGTGTACTTACATAACTTACAAAATCATCTATGGTTTTATGCAAAGTAAAGATAAAAAACATGTATTTTTATGGCATTATTGCTCAGCGGTGAAGGAAAACATGGTGATGAAACACGTCTTAGAAAATTCGTTTTCGAAAGGCGCGCGGTCCATCAACCCGCATTGGTCCCGCGGATGGAATGAATGAATGAAGTATGAAAATTCGTTTTCGAAAGGCGCGCTGTTTATCAACCCCGCGCATTGGTCCCGGCCGTGTATGGAATCAATGAATGAATGAATATGGCCTAAATCCCCTTGTTTCGAAGGGAGGCCCGTTCCCCTCGGTGGGGACACGTATACGGGCTGATAAAAAAAAAAACACAAAGCGACGAATTCTGTTAAGGGACTTCAAATCGGTTCCTTACTTTATCGTGTAATTATAGTCCAGTGTGTGGCGAACTTGACTAACCCTGGAGTCAGAGTTTTTAAACCGCACAATGGCCTCTGACTTGGTTTAACGACTAGTCAATTGACACCAGCCGGGACCGACGGCTCAATACCCTCCGAAGCAAGGAAACGCTCGTGAGCAATTGGCACTTTTGGTCACCCATCAGGTTCGCTGCCCCTTTGTATGTGGCTTAAACTTCCAGATCGGTTCAGAATTCAGATCAGTAAGCATCACTGGACTACGAGCATTTAAATTAGTTTGCGAAAATTAAGGAGGTGAATCACTGGACGAAACTGGACAACTTTCCCCCCTAAGGTGGAAATATAAATAATAATATTCGCCACTCTATACAACTTGTGCGCTCAGCTGATTTAGTCGGATTTAGTTTTTAAAGAAGTTTTTATTTTGTTTTGTCTTGCTACGTACGTGGCCGCGTCCAAAAGGGGTAGTACGAGTAGTTTTTTTGTAGTTTATGACCGTTACAACACCTTTGGGCCAACTTTAAGGGGAAGTGTCAGGCGGCAGTGATGCCAGTATGTAAATAAAACACTCAACAATTATGTATTACTGCGTCACGTAGTGTGGTCTTGTATAATGCGGTCAGACTTTTTATAGTTTACTAGCATTCCGCTTGGGACTTTGTTCCCTTGGTAGTTCGGGAAAATTATGTAGCCTATATTACTCAGGGATAATGTAGCATCCTAATGGTGAAATAATCTTTGAAATCGGTCCAGTAGTTTTTAAATTTATTTGTTACATACAAAATACAATTCTTTCCTCTTTATAGTATTAGTGTAGAAAAATACTGATTCTTAAGTATGCTATAGTAGTTGTAGGTGGTTAGACTCCCCACACCCTTTGTCCCTAGCCTTATGACGAGCCCCATCTCCTTGACAAATGCTCTAAACTAAATTGCCTCAACATAAAAAAACAATCTGTACTTGGTATAAAGTATAGGGTGGTCTTCTTCTTCTTATCGTGTAGGTACAGTCAAGTGTGTGGCGAACCTGGCCAACCCTGGTGTCAGAGTTTTCAAACCGCACAATGGCCTCTGACTTGGTTTTAACGACTGTAGTCAATCGACAACAGCCGGGACCGACAGCTTAACGTACCCTCCGAAGCAAGGGAACGCTCGTGATAAATTGCCACTTTGGTCACAAATCAGGTTCCCTGCCTCTGTGTACGTTGCTTAACTTGATCGGTTGAGATCAGCGAGAGCCACTGGGCTACTAAAGTTGCTCAGTTTCATGGTTAAAAAAACATAGGTCGAAATGTATAAAAAATTTCGCCTCTCCATACAACCTGTGTGATCAGGGCCCCGATTCTTTAACTTCAGTTGTGTGTCGATGGAATGGTCGCCATTTTATCCGTTCAGGTGGCGAAATTAAGAACAATCCAAATTTCATACATTAATGACGGCTGGTTTGACTGGTGGCGCCACCACCAACTGAATTTTCAGTTGCACGGTAGTTTGCAACGTTACGTTCGGTTGGCAGTGGCACTGCTGGTCGGAGTGGTTGTCAGCAGGTATGTGAAAATTAAATAGTTCTCAATTTCTCCACCTGAATAGATAAAATGGCCTAAATTCCATCGACACTCAACTGAAGTTACAGAATCGGGGCCCAGCTGTTTTGCCTTTATATGAGAAGTCGAAGACTTTTATTTGGGAATGTGATATGGGTTTACTTTCATGGAGAGAACCACCACCCCACCCCATACGCAGTTGTATCTCAATATGGTTACCGGAGTGTTTCTACAGTTTCTAGGACCGAATTCCCTCAAGTAACCCTGTTAGAAGGATCACAAAAGAAAGATACCAGTCACTCCACTATACCAAACCAGTATGCCTAATGACCAGCATTCCGCCCGGGACTTCGTTCCAGTGGGAATTCGGAAAAATTATATAGCCTATGTCCGTCTGTGATAACGTACCTAGCTTTCTAATGGTGAAAGAATTTTTCAAATCGGTCCAGTAGTTTCAGAGCCTATTCAATGCAAACAAACAAACAATCAAATCTTACCTATCTATATCTATACTATTTATAAAGAGGAAATATTTGGCTACATAATTTTCCCGAATTCTCACGGGAACGAAGTCCCGGGCGGAACGCTAGTTCATAATATGCCAAATCCGGGATCATAGTTCAGACCAACCCGAGTGAGAAACGGCCAAAAACGAAAAGGGTTAAAAGAAAAAGTTTAGTTCAAGTTCATAATTTCAATTTAATTCTTTTAAATAAATTCATCATCATCATAATACTGAATTGCCATCCCAAACTCACCTGGATGCTTCACCTTCGTGCGGCGTAAGAGGCAAAACATACAATGGACATTGTCATATGTAACATTATCCGTGTAGTTTTTTTGCTTAGGACAAATGCACGCAGATTTCTTAAGCTCGATTACAATTGGACCTCGAACGTCTGACGTCATTCGCCTTTGAAATACTAAATCTAAGTCCGGCAAGTAATCCATAGCCATAGGCCTGTTATTTTTTATTCTATAACGTCTATTTATAGGCGCAACGGTAGCAGACAACAAAGGGAGTGCAAAACACGCTCTCGAAAACGTTATGGCGATTAGAACTGAAACACAATTAATTTAAAAAATATATGTGGGGTGATTTTTGCTAGCGAAACTTTAGGGGTTATTCTCCACGTGAAACTGAACAACTTTCTGCGAGGAACCCTTTTGAAACTCTTGTTGTTGACTTCTCATACTAGGCAAACAATCAGCGTCACTTACGTTGAATGGTGCGGTATTATTTTTTTTATTTCGCCCTACGTCCCTTAGGGAAAGTTGTTCAGTTTTGTAGCACATCCTTAGTTTTTGCTAACGAATTTATAGTCACCCAATATAAAAAAATAGAATAAAATTCACTGCCACACTCAGGGACGTCAATTAAGGTTAAGCACTCTGATGTTGTCACTTTCAGTCTTCTTGCTGCAAACAAGGATAGCATGGCATTTAAATACTTCTTAACTTTAATTGACGTCTCTGAGTACGGCAGTTAGTTGCAGAAACATACGTTAAAGTTAAAAAATAAATATAATATAAAACGCCATACACTAAAAGGCCCACACTTTTCTCATGTGTCGTGAGTCCCTCTGAACACACATAAAGGCACACACAAACATCCATGACCCGAGAACAAACATCTGCTGTAGACACAAATATTTGCCCTGACTGGGATTCGAACCTACGTTAATGCTACTTTAAATATCATGTTGTCACTTTCCGTCTAGTTGACGTAAACAAGGAGGACATTATATTTAAAGAGGCTTTAACTTTAATGAACGATTCTGCAACTGAGTGAAAACATGCTTGAAGTAACTTTTAGTACTTACCTACCTGTCAATATATTCATAGCTGCGTTAGTTTTGTCTATCCTTTGAATGTTATTATGTAAAGATTCTAATACTTTTTAAAATAGCTTCTGATTTGAATTAAATAAATTTAATAAAACTATTTAGTTACACGATAACTAAATCAATTAAATGTTGCAATAGGAAATCTATTTTAATTTGATAAGGAACTTGTAATTGTAAACAATAAAATCCATTGTTATAATTAATTCGACATTTTAATGCTCATGAAAAAAAAAGTAGGTGAAAAATCTCGGAGCGCGATTTCGCAGCACATTGCGTACCGCTAAAGTAGGTAAATGTAGAAAACTCATTAACTGAACGTTTCCGGGAAAATATAATTACTTGTTACGTGTAGTCCTCCATTAAAGTATTTGCTAAGCTGTCCCTCATACCCTGTTTTATATAAATAAATATATCATCAGTCTAATACTCATAATTTCTTTAAAAATTCCGTTTCTGAAATAAATCTTCTTGCTAAGATACTGGATCGTTTGGTTTTTAACCAAATGTATGTAAGCTTAATATCCATTTTCAGTCCGTAGCAGCACGGATTTCTTAGAGGTAGTTCTATAATATCTAATCTTAATGTTTTTAATAAGTTTCTGACTGAAAGTATGGAAGATGGGGTTCAGATGGACGCAGTCTATACGGACTACAGCAAAGCCTTTGACCGAATCGACGATTTAGTATTGCTATCGAAGTTATCTAACCTATGCATTCATGGGGATCTATACAGATGGTTCACATCCTACGTCCTGAAGAAGAAGTCAGGCAGTGGTTTTCAATGGCTTTTCCTGGGTAAATATCCCATCAGGTGTTCCGCAGGGTTCACTGCTGGGGCCTCTCCTATTTGTTATTTTTGTCAACGATATTGGCTCATGTTTCAAACGCTCTGAATTCCTTCTCTTTGCAGATGATATGAAGATATTTAAGGCCATTAATAACACTTCTGATGCTCTTCTTTTGCAGGAAGATTTATTACGGTTAAAAAATTAAAGTTTAGTTAACAAACTAATAGACCTGAATATTTCTAAATGTTTTTATATCAATTATACTCGTAAAAGACATTTATAAAACTTAACTACAACTTGAAAAATGAACCATTGGCAAAATTTGACATTAGCAAAGATCTAAGTGTTTTGTAAATGTTTGACCAACATATTGACCACATCGTTGACAAAGCTTGCACGGCGCTTGGTTTTATTATTAGCTTCTCAACCCACTTGGAGGATGGAAACCCTGATGATTCTGTGCCTATGTCCGTAGCCACTTAGAAATATGCCTCGTAGGTATGGAATCCATGTTATGCCGTTCGCGCTGATAAAATAGAAAAAATACAGAGAAAGTTCACTAGATTCAATTTTTTTTTAACGAATGAGTTTGCTCTTGACCACAATCTAGCCCAGGGGCGACGATGTGGTCGAGGATGTAGCAAGCTCATCCAGAAAATGCCTATTCTCTCGAAGTTTAACTCGCGTTATATGAGCCCGGGTGGTTAATCAGTCCATGAAACTGAACAACATTCCAAGGAACATAGGTCAACCTACGAAAAAAAGATTTTGAGTTCCCATACAAACTATAGTGTAGTGTAGATATCGGTAAGAACATTATAAAAAACAGTAATAAACGGACTGTCATCGAAGTAACTTGCGTCATCTCTTGTCCGTTCCCAGTCCCACGCTATGAATTTGCTGACTATGCGTCGCGACTGAGCGGACGCCCTGGCGCGGTCGCCATGCGGTGTTAAATTTGATTTTTAATAAAACGACACAAGTTACTTCGATGACAGTCCGTTTATTACTGTTTTTTATAATGTTCTTACCGATATCTATACTACTATACCTAGGTAACACTGAAAATTTTTAGAAAATGAAAAACGGCTTAATGTAGAAAGTTGCCAATACTTTTATTGTTTTTCGAAGTAATCTCCGTTCCTCTCTACACATCGTCGCATTCGATGGAACCACTGAGAAAAGCAGTGGGCCCATTCTTCCTTAGGGGTCTCTTCTATGGCATTTTCGTACGCTTTCATCGCATCTTCAGGGCTCGTAAACCGAATACCTCGAATTTTATCTTTAGTTCTTGGGAATAAATAATAGTCGCAGGGCGCCAGGTCAGGACTGTATGGCGGATGACTCATTATCTCGACACCTGCCATAGTCAAATATTCAACAGTCCGTTTTGCGGAGTGCGCTGAAGCATTGTCGTGGTGAAGGAGGATCCTGCTTCGAGGGCGCTGCTGTCGAATTTTTTCCAAGACAACAGGCAAACAGCGATTGACATACCAGTCTGCAGTAACTGTCCTTCCATCTTCTAGCACAACTGTCGCGAAATGACCTTTCCGACCAAAGAATGAGGCAATCATCTTTTTTCCTTGACTTCTTCCTTTCTTTACCTTAGTTGGCCGATCCTCGAAAGGAAACACCCACTGAGCTGATTGTCTTTTGGTTTCGGGTTCGTAGCAATATATCCAGGTTTCATCAACTGTGACGATGTCAAATACAGCATTTGAGTCACCGCCGTTGAACTTATTTAACATTTGGCGACACCAGTCCATGCGAATGTGTTTCTGGTCGTCGGTTAAAGTATGGGGAAACCATCTGGCACAAAGCTTCCTGACGCCTAAATGTTCGTGTAATATTTTTTGAACTTGACTCATACCAATGCCTAGGCTTGCCCGTATCTGCTGATAGGTCACTCCCTTATCTTCCTCTATCATGCGTCGCACAGCACTGATGTTATCTTCAGTAGTCGCTGTTAAAGGACGTCCCTCACGCGGATCATCATTGAGATTGCTACGTCCACGCTTAAACTCGTTAAACCAATTGTAAATAGTGGCACGAGATAGGGCTTCATTAAAAAATGCTAATCGCAGCCTATCATAGCTTTGTTGTTGAGTAAGCCCACAACGAAAGTCATAATAAATCATTGACCGAAAATTTTCTCGCGTTAGGTTCATTTTCACGTGTAACAAGAGTTTTAGATTTGCCGCCAATGCTCAAAAACAAATGACAAATGAATGCAATATACTACATTAGGTTACCAAAGAGTTCTAAAATTGAAATTCAAAAAAGTTTTCAGTAGCAATGTTTCTAACTGGCCAGTTCTAAACATTTTCAGTGTTACCCACGTACAAAACTTCATCAGCATATAGCGCATTTTGTATGGGAGATCAACATTTTTTTTTCGTATTTTGACCTATGTTCTTTGGGGAAGTTGTTCAGTTGCATGGACTGATTAACCACCCGAAAGGTTAAAAGAGAGATACTTGATATCTGCAGCATTACCCCACAGTAAAATGCCATATATATATATTTTATTATGATAAGGGTTAACTCTTGACCTCAATCTTGACCAAGGTCATAGATGAGGTCGATGATGGAGCAAGTTAACCCAGAAAATGCCTATTAAGGCACTGGTACTCCTACGCACCGACGGAACACAGCAAGCTTTTTGGCGTCGGACTTCGGTAGGAGGGTGGTCGCGAACCAGACGGCCCTTTGCAGAGCTTACCACACCGCATAAGACCATAGAACGACACCTCAGATTCAGAGCAAATTGAGTTGCCGCTGCCTAGGATGGATTGACATTAGGCTGTGGAAGTAACTGAAATATACGGTTCTCGTGGTTTCAACGTCCGATAGTTGACGGATTTTTTTAACTGCGTAGGCTGCTGACCTGAGTCTGCTCGCTAACTCATCAATATGAGGACCCATTGAAGCTTTGCATGAAGTTAAAATGAGTGAATGAGTGAGTGAAGCATGTAGTGAAGTTTGCTTGAAGTTATTCCTAAGAATACAGTAGATTCCACAACATCCAGTTTTTCATTCTTAACCTCTATATTGGTATTAACCTGTTTAAAATTGGGCAAGGTAAATTGGTTTTTTTTCCCGTTCAAAAGAAGGTTATTAACAGTAAACCATTCAAGTACCTTAGAGATCGCAGTATGCACATCGTCATAATCAGAGTCGTACCTCTTCACTTTAAATATGAGTGATGCGTCATCTGCAAATAATACGATCTCATGGGCGTCCTTAAAAAGAGAAGGTAAATCATTAATGTAAACGTGAAACAGGAATGGTCCTAAGATTGAACCCTGTGGGACGCCCATACAGACTGTGGACCTAGGTGACCTAGTGCCGTTAACCTCTACCTTCTGGATCCTATTACTCAGTTAAGATTCCAGAAGCTTAAGTGCGTATCCTTTTATGCCATAATGATGTAATTTTCTGATCAGAGTTTCATAATGAACACAATCGAAAGCCTTGGACAAGTCACAGAAGACTCCAAGAGCATCTTGCGAGTCCTCCCAGGCCGTAAAAATGTGACTAATGAGCTCAACACCAGCATCGGTTATTGAGCGACCCCGTGTGAATCCAAATTGATGAAATATTCATAAGGTTGTTAGAGTAGAAATGAGTGGTTATTTGATTGAGGATAATTTTTTCAAATATCATGCTAAGGGCTGGTAGTATCGAAATTGGTCTAAAGTTGGTGGGGTCCAATATACTACCAGTTTTAAACAGAGGAATTACTTTACTATGTTTAATCAAATCAGGAATCACACCATCATCAACACAAAAAAATATTAAAAATAAACACTAGGTGTGGAGCAATACAATCTATTATGGAATTTATCACCTTTACTGAAAGACCATCAAAGTCCGCGGTCTTTTTATTATTTAACATCTTAAAAGTTTTAAGAATGTCGACAATTCTAACATGTGAAAAACTGAAAGGAACCTGTGGAAGCTTGTATGTGTGGAAGCTTGTAATTGGCTGTTAGGTGTATTTTCTATGTAAGTACCTAAAATCATTGTATGTAGCTGTAAGCTCCCCAAACAAAATAAAATAAATTAAAATTGATGATTTTAATCTGAAACCTTTAATCTGATAACTTTAATCTATTTATACAGAAATACAGTTTTTTCTTTCTCACACAAATAATAAATAATAGCAATACAATATTTAGAGGTGGGTTGAGAAAGGTGTGAGCACAGTAGGCCGATTTTAAGCCCACCCTTCTTCTTCTTTTTATCATGTAGGTATAAAAAGAAGAATTGGCTAACCCTTAATGGCATCGACTTCAAAATTGAAACATCTTTGATGTGTAGCTATCAAAACTATTTTGAGTAGATTTCGCTCAAGCGCTGATCTCCCGTACACATAAGGGTACTTCACAGACTGGTGGCAAATTAGAAATTAGTTCGTCCATATATTACGTGATTTGAAACTAGAAGGGAGCCGGATCAGCGGATGATGGACAAATAAAGTTACTTTTCCTTTGTATCGTGGGCCCCTTAGAACTTTGGAACATACTAACACAAAGACAAACACGAACACCCAAGACCCAAGAACAAACTTCTGCGTTTTACACAAACATTTGCCCCGATGGGAATCGAACCTAGGACCCGTCGATCAAGGGGCAGCGCCATTACCACTCGACCAAACCGGCCACATAACATTAACAACACGACCGGGCATGGATGGAATGAGGATATTCATATTAAAGTTTATTATTTAAAATATTGTTAAAATTACAAAGAAAACTATAGGTACTTAAAACCCGTTGCAAGGCTTAGAAGTCAGTATTCAATAAACAATACCTACACATACTAGAGTTCGGGGCTCCGATTCTGTAACTTCAGTTGTGTGTCGATGGAATGGAGGCTATTTTGTCTGTTCAGGTGGCGAAATTAAAAACTATTTAATTTTCATATTCTTGCTGACAGCCATCCCAACCAGCAGCGCCACCGCCAACGCCAATTGAACGTTGCAACGCTACCTAGCAACTGAAAATTCAGTTCGCGGTGGCGCTACCAGTCAAAACAGCCGTCATTAGATGTATGAGGATAGTTCTCAATTACGCCATCTGAACAGATAAAATGGCGACCATTCCATCGGCACACAACTGAAGTTACAGAATCGGAGCACAGGTCGGGGTGCAATAAAAACGCCTCGGTAAATAACAGCTCACTTGAGACGTAAGCTCTTTTCTTGTCACGATATATCCAGGTGCCATGTTTGTAATAGTACGCCAATCATATCGAATATTAAACTAACAAACAAACGGCTAGTTCTGTTTTTTTATATGTATGTTGTTAGGCCACTAACAGGTATCGTATATCCAAGTTTGCAGATAATTTCCTAAGATTTCAGGTAAATTTCTAGGGAAATCGCGAAATTTTTGTACTTTTTTTGGTTAAAAACATTGCGTGAAAAGAAACATATTGTTCGTTTGAAATTTGGCAGCCACCAGCAGGCCGAGTATGATAGTGACAGCGCCACGACAACACCGCGGTCCTATGTCAAAATGTCAACATTGACAACGCCATAGGGCGAGCAAACCTTTGAGCGGGACCGTCGCGCAATCAAGTTAAGTTTCAGCGTGAGCCGAGCGCGAGTTTGTTGTTTTCGTGCTAGAGCTGCTGGTCTTTAAAAAAAAAAAATGATTTTTTTTGTATTTTTTCGGTTAGTACAGAGCTGATTCTCGCAATTGTTCTTCTTTAAAAAAGTATACATTTTAATTTTAAACGTTACTTTAGGATTTGTATTGAGAATACTAAAAAAGTGCGAAAATTTTGCGGTTTTTCGAGCGCTGCAAAGTTAGCACAGGTCTTTCGAAGCTGCAAACTTGGATATACGATACTGGTAGAGGTCCTAACAACATACATTAAAATCAGAATTAGCCGTTTGTTTGTTGTTTTAGAAATTTCTCGTGTTAAATATGACTGGCGAACTAAAAACTATTTAAAAACTTATTCACGCTGACAACATCTAAGTCCTAAGTTGCGTTCTGTAGCGACTCATACTGTGATCTATCGTCTTTGTCATTTTGATAGTAAGAGAAAGAGACAATCAATACTTAAGCGATCAAGACTTGAGTCTCCTTTTGTAACACGGGCCTTGATTTTGATTTTGTACGTGAGCTGGTATCTACATAGTTGGAGTATTGTTGATCGAAGGAGTTACAGAAAGAGATACACAGCAGCTCGAGCACGATGGCGACAAACTCATGCGATGCTCTACTCGGCTGACGCTGAAACATCACTTTGATTGGGCAAAAGCTTCGCGCATTATTCAGATATTAAGTCAATTAAAATTAGAAGTAAGAAAATGTATATGATTGACTTAAAAAGAGCGAGCCTCGGAGTTTCTTGCCTATTCTTCTCCCGAGGAAGACTGCACCTTTGCGAATAAGCGCAAAGTTAAAAGTGCAAATTTTATTCACTATTTTGCTGGTGTAAATATATCACTGTATTGACATGTTCAATAAAATAATCACTTGAGTGCTTGCCCTCTGGCGTTGTCAATGTTGACATAGGACCGCGGCGCATTTCGCGCGCTATCACCATCGTACTCGAGCTTCAGATTGTGACTTTGTTTTTATTGTATACTTAGGGGTTAATTTCACATGTCATTATAATAATCCCAAACAGTAGGACAGGGGCCTGGGTATTTGACTCTCGTTAGGGGCGAGATACACCGCATACAGCGCACATTATCGTAAGTAATATTATCCGTCCCGCAAACAAAGTTTTTATGGTTTGGACAGAAACATGAAACTTTCGCGATATTATGTGAAACGAACACGTTTTCGTCAGTTTGGTCATAAAGTGCTTGTGATAGCTTCCGTGGGTTTCTATGTAATTTCAATTTCATCGCATAATCTAAACCAACAAGCTGAATTGCGGGCTTGAAGAGCACTTTTCTAGGCTTAGCGGTTGCAAACGGTCGTATAGCTGAAGCATAGGCGTTATTAGTGTTCCACAAAATAAAGACGAGTAGAACTGAAACAGTAATGATTATTTCACGTTACTCTAAAATTAAAAATTTTGTACAGTTTGGCATCTCGGGCCTTTTTATAATTCAAACGGCACGGCACGGCATGGCAAAATTTGTATTTCCATTGCTCCCTATACAGGTTGAAAAAGAACCTCCTAGCTTTATTGAAAATCCTGAACCAGTATCACTTTTGAACACTTTTAATTTTTTTATTTTGGGGGGTGGGGGGGCGCACCCCCGAGCGCTACCCGCACCCCTCGCGTGCCTGGTGTAAGAGTTATGTCTACGTTTTGGCAAAAAATGAACTATTCCCATTGAAAAAATATTTTTTTTTTCATAAATGTGTTCTCTGAGTGATACGGGTCCAGGATTTTGAATATAGCTAGGAGGTTCTTTTTCAACCTGTATTTATGTTCCTAACTTCTAGTATTACTTTACTAATGCTTAAGAGGCAATGGTAATAAAATTTTGCCGTACCGTTTTCGTCCAGTGCTGGACTGGACCACAGATTTTTTTTTAAATTGAAATTAGAAGACATAAAATTAACCGGTTTCTTAAAAATTAAGCCTCACAAAACTGTTTTGGCAGATTGTCTGCGAGGGCAAGAGCCTCTATTTACATCGATGTTTATAAACTTAATTAAAAATGCGTTGAAAATCTATTCATTGGTTTCAATAGATTGGAGTAGATGCTATTTTAACATTTTTTTGCCCAGCTGTCTTCAACATAAGAATTGTTTTCAACAACATCTAAGAGGAGCTGCATGAGCTCATTCCACGTCCAAATAAAAGAAACGGAGAGACAGCAACCCGGGGCAGGTCTATCCTCGTCTTGTCGTAATCCCGCGTATTCGTTCATATATTGCGCACTTTACATAATCTTTCATATATTGCGCACTGCTAGGGAATGGAATTCCCTCCTCTGAGCACATTTAACCCGAATCTCTACTCGTCACGCGTTTGTTTACGGTGCGGCGCGTGCGATACAAATCCTGCACACACGGTTTGGGTGAATAGGCTTCTTCTGGGTGACCTTGCTATATCCTCGACCGCATCTTCGCCTTCAAGCTGGATTGCGGTCAAGAGCAAACCCATTATTTAATTTTTTTATCAGCCCATAACGTCCTCACCGAGGTACACGGGCCTACCTTCGAAAGACGAAGGGGTTTAGGCCATAGTCCAACAGTTTTAGGGCATAGCCGGCGCAATACGGATTGGTAGACCATGTGCCTTTCGAATACATTTTTTTCTTAGACGTTCGGGTTTCATCACGATGTTGTCCTTCACCGTTGATCAATTAAGTGGTCATTAACGAAAGATCCAGATATAAATCGGAACCCGCAACCTTCAGATTACAAGTCTGGCTCATTACCGAATGGGCTGTCATTGTTGAACCCATTACGAGAATAGTGAAAATTTGGTCCATGACCCATTACTCAGTAAAACAAAAATGTCTATTCCTAGAACCGGCATATACTTCAAAGCATAGGATGTCAGTACATCTCTCTCTTGCCATAGCCGTGTCTTTCAGTAGCTCGAGCATGATGCGCGACAAACTCGCGCGACACGCCACTCGGCTGACGGTGAAACTTCACTTGATTGCGCGAGGGCCCCGCGCAAAGGCTTGCTCGCCCTCTGGCGTTGTCTATCTTAACATTTTGACATAGGACCGCGACGCATTTCGCGTGCGGGCACGTCGTGCTCAATTTTGAATGTTAAATACTTAACTAAAGTCGCCGTTTCTTCTGGTACGGGATTGCAGTCCTCTATCCTATTTTTTTCTGTAGTCTTCTTTGTCTAGTCTTAAAAGTTACGGATGTAAATATTCAGTACTTCCTTAAAATTCAGGATGACACAAGATTTAAGCCTTTTTTACTGTTTTGAAAGACAAACCCTGGCTAGAATGAAACCAGAAAAACTTGTCAAAATAGTAACGCAATATTGATCTACCTACCTGATAATAAATGCATAACCTTGTTGTTCATGAAAAAATTTACTGTTTGTAAAACTATTAAAAAAATATCTAGGTAGTAATTTCTATTTGAATTTCTATACATACAAAACATTTGGATAATACTTTCTAAATCAATTATTCAAGCAATGTTAAGTTTCAGTTTGCATAAAGGAAGTTAATTAATTCCAGTAATTCGGATACAACAAAATAAATTGGCTCCTTAGCAGTGCTAATTCGAAATTTCTTGTACAAGCAAAATTTTCTCTGGTATTTGCACTTTGTTTTTTTTTTTTTGTTTACTTAAGTCGGTTTATTCTGAACTGATCATAAAAATCAATTCTTTATAGCAGTATTCTCCAATCTTCTTAGAATTTTTAAATTGTGTCCTTCGATCAAATAAAAGTACACTGTAAAGTATTTTTTTACTGAACTACTCTATTATCAAACGAGGAGGATGCCTGTCAGACACAGGCGGGTGATTAAATTATTCTATTTTGTCCTATGAATCCAAATATTATCATTATTTAGTCTTCTTCCAACTTATCAGTGCTTATTATCACCCATACCAGGGCGTCCTTCATCAGGAAGTGTAGACTTGTTTCAACCTGGACTGCTGGTGACTAGCTTCACATTGGAATGAAAACCCCATCTTTTGCGAAGACCATAAGGAACGAGAGATCAAAAAACTTAGCGTTTTGATGGAGAAGCTTTTATTTTTGTTAAGAAGTACTCGGTAACATTAGTTGCTTTTGTCAATCAATGAATTTTCAATAAATGTACATATTATTAATACATGTATATTTTATATTTATTTAATTCACAACAAAGATAGCCAGTAGACAGTGAAATTACGACGGTGACAAATTCATCCGTTAAGATGGCAAAATTGAGAACTAACAAATATTCATTTTGATGACAGCTTCATGCCTTGACTGGCAGCTCCACTGCTAACTTATAGTTTGCAACCATTGATTGCTATTAATAAGAAGAATTGCCGTCCCTGATTTTCGTAACGTGGAAATGTGGGGACAAATTGTTTGAGAACTCAAACTGCATTCGCATATTTTGTTTCGAATCGTAGCCCCATCTACATAGTTGAAGAATCATAAAAATCTCGGAAACTAAAAATGCTAGCCTAATTAAATTGTGTTTAATAGACCATTTAATACTCCTATGAAGGTATTAAAACTTTATACTTATAGTAAAATTATGTCAAATAAAAATCAAATTTGAAAAAGAGAGACTTTCGAAGATAGAACTTTCACTGCATTTACTTTTGCTTTTGTTTCTAATCTGTCATTTATGTAGGTATAATATACCATGTTGATAGTGTTCAATATTTAGTATTCGAGCTGTAATCATGTCTCTTTGACCTGAAGAATGCACCAGAATTCTCACAATGCTGGAAACTGGCCGGAGTCAGCGCGATACAGCCAGGATTGTCGGTGTGTCGCTGTCAACAGTACAAAGAGTTCTCCGACGTTATGAGGAAACTGGTTCTAACACTTCTAACCTACGCAGAGCAGGAACAGGCAGAACCAGGTGTACCACAGCACGCTTCGTAATCGCTTTCTCACAGGAACTGAACTTAAAAATCAGTTTCGACGCCTCGGAGGAAGTAACCCAAGTGCATGGACGGTAAGACGACGACTTGCTGAGGCTAACTTGAAACCACTAAGACCTGCAAATGGCCCTAAATTGGAGCGTGGGCATCGTATTTCAAGACTTTATAGTTATAGTAAAGAGTAAGGTATGCCCAAAACCACTTGCATTGGAATATTGAAGATTGGTCAAAAGTTATATTCTACGAAGGATAAAAAATTATGCTCTACAAGCACGATGTAAGACACAAAGTGTATAGAAGACCAGGGAAAGGTTCAAGCAAGCATGCATCGAAGAAAAAGTAGCCTACGGCGGTGGGTCTGTACTTGTGTGGGCCGGAATTTCTTCTGAGAGTCGCACAGAAATGGTGTTCATAGAAAACGGCTCTTTAACTAGCAAAAGATATGTGGAAGAATTCCAAAATGAACAAGTTAGGCCATTTATGGTCAATTTGCGTGAGGATGCCTTTTTTATGCATGACAATGCCCGATCTCACACAGGTCAGATTGTGAATGACCATCTTCGAGAGATGAACATTACTCGTATGGAGTGGCCAGCACGCAGCCCGGATATCAACCCGATCGAGCATGCTTGGGACGAGCTAGGGAGATGCGTAAAACAACGAAACCTTCCCCCAACCACGCTTCGTGAGCTCAAAATTGCTCTCACAGAGGAATGGGAGAACATTCCCCAAAATCGTATCAGGAACTTGGTGTACAGTATGCCGAACCGCGTAAATAATGGAAGTACGAGGAGGCAATACGAAGTATTAAATTCAAGAAATTCGTAATGTTATTCAAAAATGTCATGTTTTCTGTTTTTGTTTTATGGCGAGATCAGCAGTTTTTTTTCCATAAGTAATTTTTTGTAAATAAAATTAAGTAAATCATTAATTTTATTACTTTAATTTAGGGGGTATCAAATGGTATATTTAACACAATATATTTAATTAGGCTAGCATTTTTAGTTTCCGAGATTTTTAGGATTTTTAAGTGACCCGGATTCTTTGCTTTCCAGTATATAGACAGATGTTGTTTTATCCATCAACCTACGTAGCCGTAGCCTATTTGGTGCGTCCCAGGTTGGCCAAGGAAGTTCGTGTTTGGTGGGCTAACACGAAAGCGTGACTTTATTTCTTCATATTGTTGTCATTCTATCTGTTTCATACTTACATTTTACGAAAGAAAGAAAAGGCGAACCGAGAAAATTGTGTCTTAATTCTATCGGGGAATTGGGCCCTTTTTATAATTCGAAATCGCACGACAAAATTGTATTAGGTGCCATTGCCTCCTATGTACAAGTGATATTAGAAGCTAGGAACATAAGGGGCAATGGCAATACAAATTTTGCTGTGCCGTACCGTTCGAATTGTAAAAAGGCCCAAGCTCTATGCTGGTGGTTGAAAGTTCGGAAATGTAAGAAGACTTTTAATTAAAGTAATATTAATTCTTTAAATTATCATAATATTCCGAGATCGTAATACAGCGGCCATGATGTTTTAATCTCGTGAGAGGTGAATCACACCTCATACAGCGTATATTCACATATGTAATATGGTCCGTACCGCAAACATAGTTAGTATATTTGGGACAGTAACATGGCAGTTTCGGTGCATCATTTAAAATTATGATGCCACCATTAAAGGGAGGTGAAACGCCTGGATCATACATATCTGATAGCGTTACATTTTCCATGTAATCATAGACATACGCAAAACTGATAAGCTTCTGTGCCTGCTTTATATTCTTTTCCCTTGGTCTTATGGTTGCTGAATATGGCAACCATCGGCAAGCGCACACGTTCGATAATATGAGAACGATGAAAACTGAAATAAATATGAATGAATTTAATTATTAGAAATATTAGAAATGGGACATAGTTGTTAAGCTTATTAATTTATTAAAATACACGTTAGAAACAGTTAACATATTATAGTATAAAATAACTAATCTATACCTACCTACCTGTGAAAGTATTCATAGATTCTTTTTTTCTACTCATTGAAGATTTTTAAACAGAAATTCATTTGAAACTGATTTAAACTGTGTTGGTGGATTTAAGAATCTCGTGTTGAATGATATTTTTTGGGTAATAGGCTATTATGATTGGTTTTTCAATCGGCGCCGTCATAATAAGCAAATTATTGATACATTTTTTTAATCAATAATTTTCTAGTTATGATGATGTGACCATTTTATCCGTTAAGATGTCAAAATTGAGAACTAATAGAATTTAATTTTATGACAGCTGCATTCCTTGACTGGCAGCTCCACCGCCAACTGAACGTTAAGTTGATCGATTGCAATATTTTAATTGCTGTATTTATTTTAAGAATTGCTGTCCCTGGTCTTTGAAAAGTGCAAGAGTCAGGACAAATTGTTTGAGTACTAAAACTGAGTACTCATTTGTGTACACCTACGCAAAGAGGGTGATCCATAGTTCGAGGAGACGCACTGCATTCGTATTTGTATTCAAATCGATGTAGCACAACCTATTTAGACGGATTTGGTTTTATCTACCAACCTGGAGACGTAGCCTATTGAGTGCATCTCAGGTTGGCCAAGGAAGTTCGTGTGTTGGTGGGCTAACACAAAAGCGTGACTTAATTTTTTCATATGGTTATTATTCGGTCTGTTTCATACTTAAATTATACGAACGAGAAGGCGAACCGAGGTAGATATGATAAAATTATGTCACGATGCTAGCATAACTAGAGTTAAGTAAGCTCTCTGCCGGTGGTTCAAAGTTCGGTAATGTGTTTCTAATTATACTTACTATACTTTATTTATTCTTTAAATTATCATAATAGTCCGAGATCGATATGCAGCGGCCATGATGCTTTACTCTCGTGAGAGGTGAATCGCACTTCATACAGTGTCTATTCATATACGTAATATGGTCCGTACCGCAAACATAGTTAATGTTTTTGGGACAATAACATGGGAGTTTCGGCGCATTATTTGAAATTATTATGCCAATATTATACGGAGTTATAAGGCCTTGATTATGTGATGCTGATAGCTTCTCTATGTTATCATAGACATACGAAAAACTGACAAGCTTCTGTGCCTGCTTTATATTCTTTACCCTTGGTCTTATGGTTGCTGAATATGGCAACCACTGGCAAGCGCACACGTTCGATAATATGAGAACTATGAAAACTGAAATAAATATGAAAGCAGGTATTAGAAATGGTATATGGTTGTAAAGCTTAGGTTGCATTATAAAAATACACGTTATAACAGTTAACTGTTTCAAAACATATTCATTAAAATAACTTATCCATACATACCTACCTGTAAATGTATTCATAGATTTTTTTTTTAACTCATTAAAGATTTTTAAGCAGAAATTCATTTGAAACTGAATTAAACTGTGTAGGTGGATTTAAGGATCTCGTATTGAATGAGATTTTTTGAGTAATAAGCTATTATGATTGGTTTTTTAATCGCCGTCGTCGTAACAAGCAAATTATTAATTTAAAAAAATTGTCAATAATTTGCTAGTTATAACGACCTGGCCATTTTATCCGTTAGGATGGCAAAATTGAGAACTAACGAAATTTCATTTTGATAACAGCTGCATTCCTTGACTGGAAGCTCCACCGCCAACTGAACATTAAGTTGATAGTTCGCAATATTTTAATTGCTATTATTTGGAAGAATTGCTGTCCCTGGTCTTTGAAAAGTGCAAGAGTCAGGACAAATTGTTTGAGTACTAAAACTGAGTACTCATTTGTGTACCTACGCAAAAAGGGTGACCAAATAGTTTGGTTTGGGGAGACGCATTGCATTCGTATTTGTATTCGAATCGATGAGCACCAACTATTTAGACAGATTTTGTTTTATCTACCAACCTGGAGACGTAGCCTATTTAGTGCATCCCAGGTTGGCCAAAGAAGTTTGTGTGTTGGTTGGTGGGCTAACACGAAAGCGTGACTTAATTTTGTCATATTGTTATCATTCTGTCTGTTTCATACTTACATTATACGAACGAGAAGGCGAACCGAGGTACATCTGTTGCCGTGTGGTGATCGGTTGAGAATAACACCACCCCATCCCTATCCGTGGGTGTCCTAAGAGGCGACTAAGAAAACACAAATGAGACCTGCCTCCTAGTAATCCATCCCAGGCAACGACACTTCATTTTTTTCTGAATCTGAGGTGTCGTCCTATGGTCTCATGCGGTGTGGTAGGCTCTGTAAAGGGCCGTCTGGTTCGCGACCACCCTCCTACCGAAGTCCGACGCCAAACAGCCTGCTGTGTTCCATCGGTGCGTGGGAGTACCAGTGCCTTTATAGACATTTTCTGGGTTAACTCGCTCCATCGTCGACCTCATCTTTGACTTTTATGGTCAAGATTGAGGTCAAGAGTTAACCCATCTTCTAATAAAAAAATAAAAAAAAGGTAGATATGGTAAAATTATGTCACGATGCTAGCATAACTAGAGTTAAGTAAGCTCTCTGCCGGTGGTTCAAAGTTTGGTAATGTGTTTCTAATTATACTTACTATACTTTATTTATTCTTTAAATTATCATAATAGTCCGAGATCGATATGCAGCGGCCATGATGCTTTACTCTCGTGAGAGGTGAATCGCACTTCATACAGCGTATATTCACATACGTAATATGGTCCGTACCGCAAACATAGTTAGTGTATTTAGGACAGTAACATGGGAGTTTCGGCGCATTATTTGAAATTATTATGCCACTATTATCATATGATGCTGAAAGCGCTTCTATGTAATCATAGATATACGAAAAACCGACAAACGTCTGTGCCTGGTCTTCATTCTTTCCCCTTGGTCTTGTGGTTGCTGAATAAGCGCACACGTTCGATACTATGAGAACGATGAAAACTGAAATAAATATGAATGCAGAAATTAGAAATGGGACACAGTTGTAAAGATTAGGTTTAATTATTGAAATACACAAGTTACACTTAGCTGTTTCAAAACTTATTCATTAAAATAACTAATCCATACATACATTTAAATGTATTCATAAATCCCTTTTTTTGTCTATTTCACTAGGAAAACCTACTCATTGAAGATTTTTAAGCGGAAACTAAATTGAAACTGATTTAAACAGTGTTGGTAGGTTTACGGATCTCATATTGAATGAGATTTTTTTGGTAATGGGCTATTATGATTGGTTTTTTATCGCAGTCGTCATAACTAGCAAATGATTTATAAATGATTTTATAAATAATGTTATCAGCTTTCCGCATGCGGCTTCACTCGAGTGGAAAAGTAATGAATAAATTAATTAATCCGATAATTCTATTTTCTTAATATTTCTCCACAAAAACCCTCGCAAAAAGTATCTGTCTCTTTCTTTTCGTTTAAATATTAATTTACTTATTCAAAATATGAAATTTGCCGAACCACATTAAGAAAATAGAAGCACTACTCTTGGACACTTCACATATTACAGTGTGAGTCTTTAAGTAATTGATTTTCCCTCAATTTCTTCAGGATTCCACCATCAGATCCTGGTTTCCTTACCATGGGACCACCCTTGGGATACTCCCTTTCCAACAAAAAAAGAATAATCAAAATCAGTTCATAAACGACGAAGTTATCAGCGGATATACATAAAAAAAATATATACGGTCGAATTGAGAAACCTCCTCCTTTTTAGAAGTCGGTTAAAAAAACTATTTCAGCCTAACAGTCGTTTCTTAAGATTTCTACTTTTTTTTTAAATTGTTGATAGTTGCACCGTTTATAATCATATATTTTTTAAATTGGTGTTACGGTCTACATTTTCTTTTTTTTATTATCTGTGAGGTATATGCCTGCTCTACATACATTAATATTTGTTTTAAATAATGCAAATTAAATATATTAGTAGTCATCAAAATCTTAAGAAGAGAAAAAAAAAGATTTTCATTTTAACTTTGAGGTCCATTAAAAAAAGTAAGGGTATCACAGATCTTCCAGTTCTCTTAAAACTTCTCTAGTTCATGACTTTCTATCGGTATACAACATGCACCAATAATTAATTTTTTCCACAAAATAACAAAACAATGAAATTCACAAACAAAACAATGGAAAAGGGTTTCCCTGACCAGAAAGAGGTTCAGTGTGACCCTTTGTGTTATACAAAAATAAAATTAAAATAAAACGCCATACACTCAAAGGCCCACACTAAGGTTTTCCCTTGTGTCGTAGATCCCTCGGAACATACATAAAGACAAACACAAACACCCATGACCCGAGGCGAGAACAAACATCTGCTTTTTACACAAATATTTGCCCCGACTGGGATTCGAACCCAGGACCCGTCGATCAAGAGGCAGCGCTACTACCACTTCATCAAACGGCCGTCTTATAATATCTTATGTTATTTTTCAACCCCGACGAACAAAGAGGGGTGTTATAGGTTTGTGTTGGGATCTGTATGTGTATATGCATCTCTGTGGTACCGTAGCTCCTAAAAGAGTGGACCGATTTTGATGCTGTTTTTTTGTTTCAAAGCTAACTTTTTGTTAATAAAAAAATTGGCTAAGCCGTTTAAAAGTTATTTAGCAATCGAATGGGGGTGGCACATAATGTTTAATTTTAGAGTTATCCATCTTTATTACGTTGTACTTGAGCTGCTAATTGCTAAACCAAAAGAACTGTCGCAAATGTTAGGACACGTGAGTAAAACCGTTGAAAATTGTTAAAGTAATTTATTTTCTAAAAATTCATAATAATCCAAAGCTGTACGACAACGACTGTGGTATTTGACTCTCGTAAGGGGTGATATACACATCATACAGCGGTAATTAAGATAGGTAATATTATCTGTACCACAAACATATCTTTTGACCTTAGGACATGTACACGGAGGCTTCTGTTTAACTGTGTTTAATTTTGTGGTAACCTCCTCAGGTTTAGTGTCATCATAATAATCACTATCCATAAGTGGTATAATTTCATTTATAAATTCCGATACCGGAGGTCTGACGGAAGCTGCAGCTAACCATCGTATTCTCATAGATAAAACAGAAGCACTTGAAACTAAAATGTAGATTAGAACTGAAAAAAAAACAATTATTTAAAATAAAAAAAGTTTTCCGTAAAGCACCGCCGCGCCGTCTTAGATACTTACAATACCTTCTTAAGGACTTATTCATAGCTTGGTCGTAAATGTTATAATATAACTTCTCCACAAGCGCTTGTTGGCTTTTTAAAATGTCATTACATACTTGGTTTTAGTAGCAACTTCATTACCTAAAAAGTGGAGACCAGCTACGTAAATCAATTTGGTTGTTGTATAATCTCATTTGTATGTAGCAAGCTTTCTGATAAAATAAAACAAGTTGGGTAATTGAGTTTTAATTTCAAAAATTGAGTAGCAAATCTGCAGAAATTGTTTCATCATTGTTATGTTTCACTTAATTGTAGCCCAAAGACGTCAAGCTATTCATTGAAAGTTCCCCCCCTCCTTTTCACCATACTCAGAATAAAAGGAAAGTGGCGTGATGACCACTTTTCTTTCAAAATTGAAGAGGTTTAATCAAATAATTTTTATTGTGTTTCATTTAAAAAGGATTTTTTAAAGTCCACTCTACATAGTCAATCTTGTGTACCTATAAACCAGCGGCTCTCGAATTTTTAGGCGACGGAACTTTTTTGAAAAACAAGTACCTAATTGGTAAATTTAACCGTTGAAAAAAGACAAAAATGTTTTACCTTTGTTTCTATCACTGAAATTCCAAATCCATCCTAGGACAGAACCAGTTCCTAGTAATAGAAAGTTGAGGGAAGCATTTTACACACTCCGCGTTCCAATAAGTGTTGCCGTCTGAAGCACATACTGGACTGAAGTGGGAATCAGCGCAGCATTGAGGATCGAATGGCACTCGCGCAACTGGAGCAGCTAGCAATGCCGTCATCGCGGTCAGGAGAATCAGAAGTGCTGGAAACGCACAAAAGTATGTTCTTCTTTAAGGACTTCAGTGGTCTAATGGCTTGCGTATCAGACTCGCAAGAGAGAAGTTTGACCTCAGTGCGGCCATGTATCAATGACTCATTTTCTGATATTTACCTGCAGTTATACACACAAACCGAGTCTCCTACGGTAAGGGAAAACTTTGCGATGAAACCTGCACATTCAGGGGACTAAATGCGAAACTGCAATCCGGTCAGATTCCCCTGTTAGTAGGGTCACGGAGTTCGATGGAAGTCGCTTCACTGTAATGACTTGACGTGCCAAAGTCTGGATCAAGGCCAAGTGTACTCGGAATGAGAAATGGGTTTGAGCGCTTGGAAGAACAAGAAGTTTTTCTTACTCTTTCGTGTCTGCAGTTGATTGGGCTATATTTTAGAAAAGAAGGTGGTGACTTAATGAATCATGATACAACATTTTTAATTTCAGAGTTATTGATCAAGTCTGCAGATGCAATAAAAACAAAAATACTCACGATACTCTTTGATACTTGGAAAACACATTTTGCAAATATTTTTATGTTTGTGTAAGCATTGTTGATACACGACTTGCGTTGGATGAACGCACAACCCGTTTATCACATTTAAATAAAAAACAAATGTTGATATTACAATTACAATGTATAGACAGTAGAGATAATGGTACGATATTTTTAAAAAATACCAGAGAAATGGATAAAACATCTGAAAATAAATTCAAAGCAGTTGTAAAAAAGCATACCTACTACAAAATTGTAACAACACTGTATGGAAAGTTTGGTAGAAAATAGTAAATAATTCAAAGAGATAGTTTATTATCTTCTCGGAGGAAGACTGCACCTTTGCAAACCAACAGAGTTAAAAAAACAAGTAATTGATGTATTTTATGTAATATTTAAAGTTCAGTGAAATAAAGATATTTAGATTTTTTTTAAAGACAATAAAACACCAATAGATGCTATACACTCAAAGACCGACACTTAGGTTTTCCCTTGTGTCGTGAGTCCCTTGGTACATACACAAAGACGGAAACGAACCCCCCTGACCCGAGAACAAACATCTGTTTTTACACAAATATTTGCCCCGACTGGGAATCGAACCCAGGCCACAAACACTAGTCTAAACCGGCCATCAAAATGGTTATGGATTAGGTAAATATTTCTATTCTGATAGGTAATACAACGAAAAACTGAAAGGAAAAAAAAATCTGCTTGTGGTGCTAATGTAAAAGGTGTTATTTCTACAGGTCAATGTTTCCAAAGTACACACGACCGCACTTTGGGGCCCCGATTCAGTTGTGTGTCGATGGAATGGTCGCCATTTTATCCGTTCAGGTGGTGAAATTGAGAACTACCTATCCTTTCATACATTTAATGACGGCTGCTTTGACTGGTGGCGCCACCGCCAACTGAATTTTCAGTTTCTAGGTAGTTTGCAACTTTACGTTCGGTTGGCGTGGCGGTAGCGCTGCTGGTCAGGGTAGTTGTCAGCAAGTATATGGAAATTAAATAGTTCTCAATTTCGCCACCTGAACAGTTCTAATGGCCTCCATTCCATCGACACACGACTGAAGTTACAGAATCGGGGCCCTGGTTATAAGACTTTACATGTTGTCCCGTATCGCGTTTATTTCTTTGCAATAGTGCCGGTTTTCGTGTGATGTTGTCTGAACCACTATACAATAGGGGTGACTGGTTGGTGGAACTTTTAGAGGTGATTCTCCCCATTTAACTGAAAATCTTTCCCTCAGGAAAGGCAAATCAGCAGACCTGGAGGTTTACTATGATCGCTTAGCGCGATCCAATTTAGGACCTAAACAAGTCTGCAACGCTTATTCGTACCATGATGGCTTATAAGCGATTCAATTTTGGCGCTGTTGCGATTCAAAGGTAGACCAGCGACAATTTATGTAGACATTTAAAATGGACCATAGACAACCGAGCAGTTCAAAAGCAGCGCCATCATGGTACCATTTTAAAAAACATTCCAATTGCGAAGCAGTTCAAAGTTGGATCCTAAACAGAAATGCTTTTAAACGATCGTGGTAGGTACCCTGATCGTTCAGTTTGTATGCAGAATTAACAATGATGTACTTAAATCAGCCCACTAATTCATATAGGTAATTAAGTTTCCCTAACTATAAGTTATAGTAACCCAATATTTAGGTAAAGATTGTAGTTACTAGCTCTCCGCCCGCGACTTCGTTCCCGGTGGATTTTCTTTTTTTCACCATCCTCGAATCCACTTGAACACACACAAAAAAATCATTAAAATCAGTTCAGCCGTTTAGGAGAAGTTCACTGTCAACACACGTACAGAAGAATTATATATATATATATATATATATATATATACATAAGTTATAATCTTTACCTAAACTTATAACCAAAGCTAAAGGGATAATCAATAAAAATCACAAAATCTTTTTATGATACATACACTAACTCGACGATAACTCGATTTATTTTTATTGGAAAACAAAACAAAAACAGGATTTAGAACGATATAAAAGCAAAAACATAACATTATTTCAAATCTAATTCGAATTTTGAACACATCGTTCCACCGTTCCAAAGATAAAAGCAACAAAATGGCGGTTATTACTAAACTGACAGCTCTAGTGTTACTGGTTTGCTTTATGGCTGTACTCAGTGAAGTATCGGCTGGCAAGCCTTCGAGGCCTCAAGAAAAGCAGGGTTCTCAACAGGAGCCTAGACAAGGAGGATTTAGTCAGGGGGGACCCCGCCACTTCCAGAAGAGGAATGCTGACCACCAGGATGGCGATGGAGAAGATTTCTTGGCCCCAGCTTACGAGAACGGCTTCAGGCCTCGCAGGATTCGTGTAATGCCAGGATATCTTCATTAAATATGAGAGTTTTCGACTGGGATCGTGCTATTGAAGAATATATTTAGTGATCTTAATTTTAATTTAGTCAAACTAGACAATTAGGCCCGTATTACAGAAGGAGACTAAAGTCTTGATCTATACTTAAGTATTGATTGTTTGTTTCTCTCACTATCTAAATGTCGAAGACGAATGCTACTTAAGTATAGATCTCTAGATCTAGAGATCGAGTATAGATCTTCGTTGAGTATAGATGTCTGAGTCGCTTTCTGTAATGCGGACCGTAATATGTTTCAGTGTTTATATTTTCGGATATTTTGTATGATAAGTAAGTTTTTTTTTTGGTTGCCCACTTCTACCTAAGTTAATACTTGTAAGGAAAAATAAATAAATATGATTGACAAATCAAAAATATTCTGAAATTTTTGAAATAAAAACAAAACAAAATAAAAAAACAGGACGAAGATAAGTAAAACGAACGTAAACCTGGATCGATTAGTGTTTTACTTAAAACAGCCAAGCGAAACCTAAATTGACTGATACACATGGCAGCACATTAGTCTATACATGTTAAGATTGACGTCGCCATTATGTCCCTCGTAATAACGCCAGCTTCCTTAGTGTAAATGGGTAACTTAACGTGCTATTCTCTGTACGTGTATTCTCTGTAAGACACATGCTCGGCCTAGTTTAAATACTAGTATTTCATTTTATAATATCATTGTATGTTTTCAATAAATAAATAAATAAATAACAATGAGGTGCAAACCTTACTTGACACTTCATGGATTCTGTACGGTGGTACCTATAACTCAACAAAAAAAACGACGGGTTGTACTCCGGGAGTGCCGGCAGAAGTGAAAAATTGAACTAATATACTTCCTTGCGGTCTACTCTCCCTCGGTTTTACGAATTTTCGATCAGGTCACGTGTCCTGACGCGAGTTTACCATTTTTTTCCCATCCCAAAAAGTGCACAACAAAGAAGTTTCCTCTCTCCCTCAGTCTTACGAATTTTCGATCAGGTCACGTGTCTTGCAAGAGTTTAACATTTTTCACCCATACTTCAAAGTGCACAACGCCGTTAAAGAAGTTTTCACTTCAAAAGTATAACCCCTGACGTTACATCGCTTACAACTTGTAAACGCCTGAACCAATTTTGTTCAAATAAAAAAGTTTACCTTTTTATTGAACATCAGAAATAAGTCAATAAAGCCCAATAATTGAGTTGGATTGTTTTGTATCCAAGCCGAACTTTTTTACAAATACTAGTGAATTAGAATTTCAAACCGAGTTTTTCTTAGAGCAGCTGTATCAGGTTCGTTGCATTTTATATCAAAGAAGCATTTTGATTACGTAAGCTTTCAAATAAAAAAAATCGCATTGAAATCGATCCATTCGTTAAGGAGCTACGATGCCACACACAAACACACAGATACACAACACACACGTCAACATATAAGCCTATAACACCCCGTTATACCCTTAACCCTACACTGCTACAGAATGCACAATTCGTTATGAATTTACAAGAATTGAATTTGAATAATAGCCTGTGTCAAATCGAGGAAACTGCTCGATGACACTGTTTGCCGAAGTGACATAAGAACCTCATGTCAACACACTGATGGAAGTTGCAGTAAAGGTAAAATTAATGGTAAGTTATAGACTGGACGATAATTTTAAAAATGGGGTGTTTTTTTTTTTACCAGCCCACATACGTCCCCACCGAGGGGCACGGGCTTCCCTTCGAAACATGAAGGGGATTTAGGCCATAGTCCACCACGCTGGCCCAATGCGGGTTGGTAGACCGCTCGTCTTCCGAAAATGAATTTTCTTGGACGGGCGGGTTTCATCACGATGTTTTCCTTCACCGTTGAGCAAGTAATAATTAGAAATGTGTACATAAATCCGAAAAGACGAATTTAGTGGTACAGGCCCGCACCAGGATTTGAACCCGCGACCTTCGGATTACAAGTCTGGCTCATTACCAACTGGGCTATCACCGCATTTTAAATTAGTTAGCAAAAATACCTATGAAACTGAACAACTTAAGGACCCTTATGAAATTCTTATAAAATACCTATTTCGAACTACACACATCAACACGGTCTAGGGATATTGCACGATTTATCATACAAAAGAGGTCTGTTTGAGAAGCTATAAAATCATACTCGAGATACATGAAGGGCTATAATTTTCAGATGAGCAAGTGCTAAACCTGAATTTTAAATTTAGTCATCAAAACTTCATTTTACTTGAAATTTCTGAAAACGTGACGAAAATGAAAATTTTTTTTGCGTAAATTCGACTATTTTCATACAAAAAGCAGGCAAAAAGTGCATTTTCGTTTTCGTTTCCGTCACGTTTTCACAAATTTCAAGTAAAACAAAATTTATTGACTAGAATTTAAAATTCAGGTTTAGCACTTGCTCGTCTGTAAATTATAGCCCTCCATGTATCTCGAGTATGTTTTTATAGATTCTCAAACAGACCTCTTTTGTATGAAAAACCGTGCATTATCCCTAGACCGTGTTGATGTGTATATTTTCCTTTGGGAAAGTTATACAGCTCTGAGGACTGATTCACATCTTTAACTTTCGATAGTTCATTTAAAGTCACCCAACATTATACAACTCCATTGCTGCAGCTCTAGCACGATAACGACAAACTCGCGCTCGTCCCAAGCTGAAACTGCACTTTGATTGCGCGAGGGACCCGCACAAAGGCTTGCTCGCCCTATGGCGTTGTCAATGTTGACAGTTTGACATAGGAACGCGGTGTTGTAGCGGCGCTGTCACTATCGTACTCGGCCTGCTCGTGCTCCAAAATCGTCATTCTCAATTATCTGTGCACTTTGCTGGCAAGTCCATCTCTACAGTACCGTGTTGTAGAAATATTTTCACCAGGCATTGGTAGAAAAGAAATGGTTGATCAAGGAACGACTGTTCTTGAAAAGGAACACTCGTAGTTGTGAAGTCGACAAGTTTAGCACTAGTAGCGTAATGTTTCCCATTCGATCAGGATGATTTTTCCTTGTTTTTTATTTATTATTATTAGTTTATTATAAACTAGCATTCCGCCCGGGACTGCGTTTCCGTAGGAATTCGGGAAAATTATGTAGCCTATGTTATTCAGGGATAATGTAGCATCCTAATAGTGAAAGAATTTTTGAAATCGGTCCAGTAGTTTTTAAGTTTATTCGTTACATACAAAAATACAAATCTTTCCTCTTTATAATATTAAGTGTAGATTCTTCTTCATCAGCCCATATACGTCCCCACTGCTGGGGCACGGGCCTCCCTCAATAACATGAGGGGTAAATGCCATAGGTAAGTACTCACCACGCTTGGCAGACGGGTTGGCGAGGGTTTTGATATAATTGCAGAGTTTTCCTTCTCTGTGTGTAGATGAACTTGCATGTGTTTACCTTAGTCGCCTTGTACGACACCTCGGTAAGAAAGAGGGAGGTCCTATTCTACTCTGCCGGGGACTCACATGTGTAGATTATTTTATTATATTAGTTTTCTATAAATTAAATTACATAACACTGTAAAACTTACAAAAAACATGGACTTAACCTTGCATTAATATACATATTATGCTCTAGTACTCCTAGTCATTTAGAAGAAGCAGTGGGATCTATTGCTGTCACTGTTAAGGTTGCTTATAGTATGGGAAAATAATAGATGGTTTCATGCATAATTCGCTCTTTTTTTGAAAGAATTCATATTTTATTTTTATTATAAGATGGGTTAACTATTGGCCTCAATCTTGACCATAAATATCAAAGATGAGGTCGACGATGGAGCGAGTTAACCCAGAAAATGCCTATACAGGCACTGGTACTCCCACGCACCGACGGAACACAGCAAGCTGTTTGGCGTCGGACTTCGGTAGGAGGGTGGTCGCGAACCAGACGGCCCTTTACAGAGCCTACCACACCGCATGAGACCATAGGACGACACCTCAGATTCAGAAAAAAAATTAAGTGTCGTTGCCTGGGATGGATTACTAGGAGGCAGGTCTCATTTGTGTTTCCTTAGTCGCCTCTTACGACACCCACGGAAAGAGATGGGGTGGTGTTATTCTCAACCGATCACCACATGGCAAAATTCATGTAGTGATTTCAGCACAGAAACCTATATAAAGGTGTTTTAATTTAAAGTTTTGAATGATACTACTATTCTTACTTTTACTGTAACATATAGAGTGCGTTACAGCGAGTAATCTGATGAACTTAAACTGCACGTCAATTGCAAACAAGTCATTGTGATTAATTAACCTCATAATACAGTTTTTTGGCCTAGGGAAATTAGAAAATATTTCAAAAATGGGTAAGTTATAATATCTCAATAGAAGGAGTAGTTTTTTAAAATATTGTTAAGGAAAAATATGGCTAAGGTCATATTTTCACAAAAAATTCAATGGCAAGTTTCCAAAAACATTCTAAGTGTTCGTAGATTATTTTTATTAAAACCTAGTCTAGAATGGTTAATAATATACAAGTTTTCAACTGAAGTCTTCTCAGCAGTGGGATTTACGAAAATATTTAACTTTTAGGCCCGTATTATTGAAGGCGTCTCAGTCGTGAATCGAGCTCCAGTTCCACTGAGTGACATCTGCTGAGTGACATTCAGGTGACATTTTATAGTGTCATTCAGCAGATGTCAGGTCTGAGCTTTGTTTACATTAATGAGTCAGAGTTTCAGCTGACAGCTGACATAGCTCAACTTAAAATGCTTTCTTGAATGTCTTGAATCTTGATAGTTCAAAATGACACTTGACACGCCTTCAAGAATACGAGCCTTAATCAACGTGGTTTACAATTCCAGTTCGAATCCTACTCAACATATGCGGCATTCTCGGAGCGTGCATCATCTACGTAACCAGCTTTCCAGTAAACCCTAATATGAAGATACCAATAATCGGTTTAGAGCCTTTACAAGTAAAGCCCACAACAGCTTCCCAAAAGGTTAAAAATATCTTTGAAAGAGGTTACCCTGAATGCCCACAAGTGTTCTTACCAATTTGCGCTACAGATGGAAATACGTACATTAATAGGAATTGTATGTTAATTTTCAATCCCTATGCTCGTCGAGTGAAAGATGGCCCCTGTGGGTTTGGTGAAACGAGCTCTAGTGACGAATTTGAGTACCAATATGCTGCAGATAATTAAAAGAACATGTTTTAGAGAATTTAGAGACTTAGTCATTTTTGGGGAATATAAGCCAGTGTAGATAGGAATATGTTTTATAAAATCTACAATAATTAGTAAATATGATCCTAAGAATAGTCATCGTGTTTTAGACTAAACGATGCTAATTCAAAGAATTTTAGAAACCATGAAGTTTTGTAGATGGAATTAGATTACAATGCCACAAAAATTAGACAAGACAATATTGGAGATGACCCAGAATACAAGTGGAAAAAGACAGAAGAGGGCAAGGCCTACATCTATCCCCATCAAATGAAAAGTCCTAATTTCCTCACTGACTCATCAATGCACAACCCTTGAAGCTTGAAAGCTGAAATTTTTACAGAGGTTTGTAGATGTAGAAAGTAGAAAGAAAGATGTAGAAATAAAATAAGTCAAGATTTTTCAAAATCCTGTTGGAAATTAAATTTCTCGGCGTCCTTTATTCAGTACTTTGTTTTATAGTTATTAAGATCATTTTGTGTATGCACAATTACCCACTAACACTTATATAAAATTTTTGACACCGTTTTGATATCGCTTTCGATTAATGCACAGTATTGAAACTCTGTGTGAAATCAGAACATGATCTTGTGTAAGTATGACATTTGAATTGTTTTCACTTGATTTGTTTAGCTTGGAGTCAGTTGCTACTCTAGGTTCAATCTTTGTTTGGAACATATTTTTGTGTGAAATACACATGCCTAGGAGTTTTTTGCTTTGGGCATTGTAGTGTCTGCTAAACTGTGTGTGATACAGGGTCCACAAAATCCTATTAAGGGCCTTTAAATGTGAGTCTTTGATAATTAAATACACATAATTATATTTCATTTCAATTTGTGGGCGACTTCACTAATCAATTTTTTTAGATTTTAAACTATTGATTTAGGCCTTGAATTGGCTTCAAGGCTGAGTCAATCGACCGCCAAAACTGACGAAGATTCCCAGGTTTAATTTTGGACTATACAATTTTGCCATACCGAGCCGTACCTTTCGACTTACAAAAAGACCCATTAGCAAAATCGGGTTCCCTACGTAGTTTCGAATGCCGCTGTTGCGACTCAGACAAAATCATGCTCGTGGACGCCAGTTTAAAAAAATTGTAACCTTAATTTTCTTTCAGATAAACTTGTGGTCACTATTTACTTAATCGTAAACACAATAAATGCACACTTCGACTTTTACGTTTTCCCCGTATTAAGAAGTTTAAAATATGAAGAGCTTTCTTACAAACTTTCGTATTTGAGAGATGAATTGAAGGAGAGGAAACAGTCACGATGGAACTTTAGAGGAATGATTGACAAAGTTGAAGAAAACGGAAACAACTGTCCACGAGTGTATTTGCCTGTCTGTTCTTCTGACAGAAAGACTTACATAAACAAATATTGCTTATTTGCCAATAATCCGCTGGCATCTGTCGAGCATAATGGCTTATGTCATATAGAAATTGAGGTCTTAAATGATGAATTTTACTGAAATCTGGTGTCTGCGGAAAATTTTAGCTGAAGCATGTCAAATTGTCAAGACATAAAATAACCGTTATGTTTCCAAGAGTTTTGCAAGCTGTACAATATTACTGTGTTTTAAGTACCTACCATTGTCACTAAATATCTTATAGATTTGCAAATTTTAGTGTTAAGTATGTAATTTTGTAGAAAAAATTGCAATAAATTGTTACTTTCTTTTTATTCATATCCCAAAAGAACTAACTGCTAAAAACCTAAGTGGATTTACATCTGATAGTAGATCAGTTGTAGCTTGCTAAAACTTTTTTAACTCTTTAGTGTAGGAACTGCTCATCGGGTTCTGCAAATCTTTAACTAATAATCTTTAATTTTAACATTTATGCAAATACAAAAAACCAAACGAAAATATCACATGCCTACCTCACCTGCCCGTGGTACACCCTGTTGATTAATGGACGAGGCTCTGATGACCTTACTGACTCGATGACGATGTAACTTGATGGAACCGGCCATTCTGACGCTAACTAAAAACAGAGTCTAATTCTCTAGTTAATGTTTGGCAGCAGTACTGTCACTGCTGCTTTAGCGTGGTGACTGCTGCTTTAGTACAGCAATTATCGCAATATATGAATACGGCCTTTATCTTTCAGAGGGCTGAAATGCACGTCTCAGTAAAAGACGTTTAGCCTGCCAATACTAATAATAAAGAATCATTAAGTCTCTCTGAATATCTTATTTGTACTTGATTGGTTCTAGTCTAGAACAATAAAGACTGGATATACGTCACCACTGTGGATGAACTGCTCCATTTGATGAGAGACAGGCAGATGTGAGCAAAGCTGACTATCAGCCTCCAGGTAGTGAAGGGAAAGAAATAACTCTGCTTTTATCCTTAAATTGTATAGTCCGACGCCAAACAGCTTGCTGTGTTCCGTAGGTGCGTGGGAGTACCAGTGCCTTATAGGCATTTTCTGGGTTAACTCGCTCCATCGTCGACCTCATCTATGACCTTGGTCAAGATTGAGGTCAAGAGTTAACCCATCTTATAATAATAATAAAAAATACTTGCAGTGTAAATTCGTGTATTTGAGACTAAAAACAACAACGGGTTGCACTCCGGGAGTGCCGGCAGAAGTGAAAACTTGAACATTAACGTAGTGCATTAATATTTTATTAAATTTTTTCTATGCTGACACCGGATGACATCTTGACTTTTGCAGTTTTAATTTCCTATATTTATCAAAAACCCCTCCGTGACATTTTGACTTTTGTAGTTTTAATTTCCTATATTTATTAAACACCCCTCCGCCTAACGGATTTTCGATCAGGGTCACGTGACTGACACGTGACCCTGACGCGAGTTTAACATTTTTTACCCATACTTTAAAGTGCACAACGCCGCTAAAGAAGTTTTAACTTCAAAAAAAATAACCAAATAAAATATTTTTTTAATAATATTTTTTACTAATTTCAAATCCGACTTAGGGAACGCAATAAGCAATCAACCAATAGCTATTACCTTTCTAATTTATCAAGAGTGAAATTGTACAGTGTATTATAATGTCAGTTTTTATTTGAATCTAACACTCAGGTAAAATGGTACTGAAGTGCATAGGTAGGTACGTAAGTTCTGATTCTGTTCTTGTTTCTGAAACTTGTCGCCTTAAATCTGGGGACATTCTAAAAATCGAACTATAATTATCGTACTATATCGATTTTCTTGTAAAGTGCTTATAATATTTTCTTGTTGTGGTTCGGCAAATTTCGTATTTCGAAAAAGTTAATTGAGTGACAGCTGTCCCTAATAATATAGCTCAGTGGACAAACCTTGTAAACTATTTTTATGTGCTGGCTATCTTTGTAGTGTCGAATAAACTGATTATTTATTATTATTTTTATTAATTTTTTTTATTTTCAAATGACAAGAACGAGACAGTCACTGTTTTGCCGAGAGAGACTAAAAAAAATAAAAGCACTGAACGTTGCTGTATTTGTTGACGTCATCAGACAAAATCACTTTGGGTAGTATCAAATTATCTACACATAACCGACATCGACATCGTCCAATTTAGTTGGAGGTGAGTAGCAAGGTTGAGGTTGGTACAAACATTCAAGATTCGGTGGAAGCTTGAAGAAGCGTCAAGGGTCATGACAGGAACTGGAATACCGTCTTCATTTTGACATTTATTCTCAATCTACGATCGACACTTCGGAGCGTCGGATTTCATTACATAAATGACTCTAAATGACAAAAGAGACAGGTGGTGATAAGTAACGGTTATATGTTTGTCGAAGACAAAATAATTATATCTTGTTCAAGGGCAGTTTTTGTAAGAAATTGACACACACAACGTGTTAATATACGTGTTATGAGCTATGATACAGTTTGAAAAAAGACATTAAACTTTTTGACTAATTGTTTCAGCTTCCTTCGTCGCTGTTCTGATGCTAAGTGAAAACGTCACCAGTCACCCTGACACATTAAAGCGTATAAAGCCAATTCATTCCAGACTATTACATCCAATACATAAAGATAACAGAGACAACCGATTGTACTTACGACAGTCTGAAACCAGCAAGGAGATATGCCCTCAGAAGTATATGCCAGTTTGCGGGTCAGATGGAAGGACATACATCAATAAAATATGTCTGGAAATGACTAGTGATAATGTTGCAATAGCGCATGAGGGCCCTTGCGCTGTAGAATGGAAAGATGCTGATGACAGTGTCATTTATTAATATTTAACGGACTAGAGATATACCTAGAATACATTTATTTTGTAACTTCAAAATACGGACTAATACAGACCAGATTATGACATGTGTTACTTTGAAACAGAACGTTAGGATCAAGCCCCCACCAGAACCCTGTTTATCAAAAGTTTGAAGCATACAGTTGAACTCAAGCTATAAGTTACAAAATGATTTTAAAAAGTGCTTCTTAACCACGTTTATAAATATTTCAGTCTCAAAATAAAGATACACGAATTTACATTACAAGTATTTTTTTTTTATTATAAGATCGGTTAACTCTTGACCTCAATCTTGACCATAAAGGCCAAAGATGAGGGCGACGATGGAGCGAGTTAACCCAGAAAATGCCTATACATACCTATGTTTATATATATATTTTTTAATGAGGAGCTTAAATAAATAAGTGTTTTATATTTCAAGCTGTTATCAACTTATAAGCCTTTGTGTTTTAAAATCTTCTATATGCATAAAGCGGAGGTCCTGATTCATCAACGCCCAGCCGAAACCTTTGGACGTAGGAAGCTGACTTAAAAAGAAAGAAAGTCTAAGAAAGAAAGTCACGCGCTTATTTTATAACGTTGGCAATGAAGAAGGAAGGATTTGACCAAACTCCCACGAGAACAAAGTCCCGGGCATTCTCTAGTTTCGTATAAAATTATAAGAATACAAAGAGCTACTGCTAACAAAGTAAGCAAACAAGTACATCTACGATTGATTACCCTAGTCAACGAATAATAATAATATTTTATATAAAAAAATAGATTTTGTAATATCTTTACGAATAAATTCGGTTTTCTGAAAGAATCATAAAAATATGTTCAAATCCGTGTTAGAAACTTTAAAAAATATATTTAAAGACCTTGTTTTAACTTTCCTAAAATAATAGCTTTCCGCAGTTTCCGCCTGACCCGCGACTTCGTTTGCCTGAAAAAGTAGCCAACTATCTCAATATTCTCAATGAAAAAAAAACAGATCAATCCGTTACTCTGATTACGACTTCGTAAAGGAAGAACAAACAGACAGACTTCCACATTTATAATATTAGTAAGGAAGTAATACTATTTATTGTAATCTTTACTTGATACTTGATATTGAGTAGAGATTTCAAAAATATTCTGTTTGTTTTTTTCTGTAAAAAAGCTGATATGCCTGTGACGATTATATCGCATCGCATTTTTTTTCAATTGAAATTATAATAAGATAAGTAATTGCTTTCACACTTGAATTATGCTGAATTATATTTATGTAATCTACCTAAATTTATACTAAACCTATGTATATTTTAGATCGATACGACTGGCTCAATATGCAAGGTAAAAAAATTAAATACTTTTGAATAGGTAGGTAATTAGACTAATTAGACTGTTACGCCCTAATAAAATATACTAGCTGAAAGTTAGCGCTTGCAGTCCATTGACGCTCGCTATGCAGAGACGATCAATGAGGTTAAGCAACGTTACTTGACTTGGAAACCTAATGGCAATTTGTCTCTAGTGTTTCCGTGCTTCAGGGGCACGTTAAGCCGGCGTAAAACCAGGTAAAAGCGGTTTGAAAATTTCCCACTGCGTGAATTTACACAACCCACTCAAATATATCAAGATTATTCATAGAAAACCTGTAACCAGCTTTATTTTAATTTAACATTTATTTAGATAAGTGTCTTAATATTTTGCTATTGGTTTTCTACATAAACTTTAAAAAAAATCTTAGCTTTCAATATTTGGTTAAGATAGTCAGCTGACCAGACAATTGGAGACTTTTTTGTTAAACAAGCCGTTGTTGTTAAAAAATGTGAAAAGTAGCATTTGCAACGAAATGAAAAGGAAAAATTGGTTTATCAACTTAACAAGTTATAATCGATCAAATATTAAAACGTAATATTGTCCAATAACGGGACCCTACACCGCGCGTGGTCCAACACGCTCTTCCCTAGTTTTTAAATCACCAATTATACTTTTAAAATAATTTCAGGCACTTCTGGTTTAACATTTATCGTCTTGGCTGTAATAGTATACGAAGGGAAAACGCAAAAGCCAACAAAAGTACCTTGGGTTGCGAAGGAAAGAGACGCTGAATGCATTTGCAGGGATCGTCAGAACCCAGTCTGTGGTGACAATGGTGTCACTTACCCTAGTATGGTATGCTACCGCATGTGCGCTCCGTACGTATCTTTGTATTATCTCCACAGACCTATATAGAGATAGACATCAAACTGTATGAGAACCTAGCGTGTCGAATTTTTCGTACCTGAAATGACGTCGCGAGCGAGATTTAGTGATGGGAAATCAAGACAGCGCGGAAACGATTCAAAGACGTTTAATTAAGTAAAACAATAATGTAGATCCGATTAAAATCGATTATCATTTACGGCATAGGTATCAAGCGGACTGACTTAAGCCGTGACCGTAGATCACACTTTTTACACGCAAGGTAGGTAAACTTTTACCGTCTATCTCGATATAGGTCTTTTGTGATTATATCATCTTTTACTTCCACTGGGAGTGAAAGAAAAACATACTGTAGAAACCAACCAGTAAGTGGGATGCGAGGGTATTGTTGTATTGTGGGTGACCACCTATCACCCACCACTATACTCATATTCCATCTGATAGCCCTCACAATTTGTGTCAAACGTGGCATCAAGGGTTCCCTAGAACTACTGATGATCTGTCTACCTCGTTTGGGATTATATACTAGCATATGGATGGACAGGCAACTGGTCAGGAAGGCTATTTCACTAATCAATGGCGTCTCAGGCGCCATTTTATTCGTTCAGGTGGCGAAATTGAGAACTATCCAAATTGCACACATTTGATGACGGCTGCTTTGACTGACGGCGCCACCACCGCAAGCAAATCTCTCATTTTTTCGTTTCCAGCGCCGGAGTCAAAGTCGTCTACCAATACCCTTGCTGGGTTACTGAAGAAGAAATCCTACCGGTGAATGTGGAAGACGTAGAATTTGAAGAAGGCGACATCCCCTTGTCAAGGAGATTTCAAGATGGTATTTCTATAAAATTAGAAGCAGAGGACCCTTTACGACCAGCCATAATCGAGTATCGTATTTTAAGAGAATTTCATCCAGATTCAGATAAATCTACACGCCCAAAACAAGGTTTGAGACTAAGGGAGTTCAATGAAGAAGCGAATATGAATGAACAGCATAATTTAAAATCAATAGATAATCAGGATATAAAAGGCCCACTAAAATTGGTCGAACAGCAAAACTACACATCAAAAGACAGAAACGTGGACTTAGATGATGAACCTGAAAAGAATAACAAAAGGTCAAATAGTAGTGCTTTAGATGTTATAGAGTTTATATCTAAGTATGGTAATGTAGATTTAGATGATGATCCGAGTGTGATTCAACAGAATAAACCAAAATCAAGAGATGATGACCATTCAGATTGGCTTAAGAATTAATAGGGAAAGTAGTGTTGCGATTTTAAAATAATAGTATATTTAACTACTATGTGTTTTATTAATCGTGTGGTGATCGGTTGAGAATAACACCATCTTATCTCTTTCCGTGGGTGTCGTAAGAGGCGACTAAGGATAAACACAAATGAGACCTGCCTCCTAGTAATCCATCCCAGGCAACGACACTTCATTTTTTTCTGAATCTGAGGTGTCGTCCTATGGTCTCATGCGGTGTGGTAGGCTCTGTAAAGGGCCGTCTGGTTCGCGACCACCCTCCTACCGAAGTCCGACGCCAAACAGCTTGCTGTGTTCAGTCGGTGTGTGGGAGTAGTACCAGTGCCTTAATAGGGATTTTCTGGGTTAACTCGCTCCATCGTCGACCTTATCTTTGACCTTATGGTCAAGATTGAGGTCAAGAGTTAACCCATCTTATAATAAAAAATAAAAAAAACTATTTTTCATGGTCCTTCTGCTTGTGTTTGCTCTCAAGATGCTGCATCACAAGCCATATTTCTTCTTTCATTGAGCTGTAAGGAAAATAGCTACTTTTAAGATTATGAATTTAAGATTATAAATATGATAGTTATTAATGTTATAATTTATAACATTAATAACTATCATATTTATAAGTTACTAGCTTTCCGCCCGGGACTTCGTTCCCGTGGCACTTTTTTAGTTTTTTTCTTTCATAAGAACCTTCTCCTGACAATAAGGAACACAACAAAAAAAGAATCATCCAAATCGGTCCAGCCGTTCACGCGTGATGCCGTGACAACGAAAATCGGGTTCCATTTTTATATATATAGATAAAGAAGAAAGATTTGTATTTTTGTATGTAACGAATAAACTTAAAAACTACTGCACCGATTTCAAAAATTATTTCACCATTAAGATGCTACATTATCCCTGACTAACAGAGGCTACATAATTTTCCCGAATTCCCACGGGAACAAAGTCCCGTGCGGGATGCTAGTTTTAACTATTTTTGTAGGATGTAGCAATCTTTGCACCGTAAGACTACTTCTAAAAAATATAACGACCTACAGTAAAGTACTTATATATACAGGGTGTCCCAAAAATAGTGTCAAGCGGAAGTCCTGAGGTAGACCATCACCAGGGGCATCCGAATCACCCCCATGTATGTTCTACGATTTTGTGTAGTTTAGAAGTTACAAGGCATTTTATTACTTTTTTATAATTTCTACCTGGCATCGAATTTTTTTTTTCTTTCCTTTGAACATTTATGAATATGACTTTTGGCTATATTGATAGTAACAATATCAGGTACCACCACAAAAAATTAAAAAGAACCTTGGCAATGTGGATCATGGTCTGTCTGTCTGTTCATCCGCTTACTCATCCTAAACCACGCAACAGATTTTGAAACGGTTTTCACCATCATGTATGTACTTTGTACTGGAAGGTCCATATGGTACACACGACAGCATATCAGGCTATACATGTTGACTTTGACGTTGCCCCTATACCGCTCGTAATAACGCCTTCTTTCATAGTGCAAATGGGTAACCTGACGTGCTACCGTCTGTTCATACATCCTAATTAACCATGCAAAGCCGAGGCGGGGCGGGTCGCTAGTTAGTACATACTTAATAGATTAAGTTGAACTAAACTCCGACGGTTTTATAACTATATTCCTAGTGAGATAGTAAAGAATCGCTATCGTATAACTATGTTACGGTATATAATTATATCCCTAGGGATATAACTATATTACGGCTTTATCTATGTTACTGCGACACATACATACATGAAAAGTTGCAAGTATGTACATTATACCGGGTAAGTAAAATGAATTTGAAGAGTTCTACTTCAATTAGTTTCTTATCGTTACCCAAAACGAATTTTCAATCAATTTATTAGGCTATTGAGTAAAATATTGTAAGGATTTGTTACATAGAATTTACTTTATAAACAATTACTAATTTACCTACTTTAAAAAACGTAAATTGAATGATTAAATTGCTATATTTTCTAAAATAAATTGAATGTTTCAACAGTTTGATAGCAAATAATAATATGAAAAGATTCGGTACGTACTCCTACTTTTTCTAATTTTTTTTAGTTAGAGCGTTTTCAAAGGGAGGCCCTTGCCCTTCGGTGGGAAAAAGTAGGCTGATAAAAAAAAGCTACTGCATTTATCCGAATCCGAAGAGCATGGACGAAGCGAATTTCATAATTCGCTACATTCATATGTAGAGGAAGCGAAAGAGGTGTGTTTGGATCGTAGCACGTGGCAATCTGTGGTCTCTGCCCACCCCAATGGGACAAAAGTGTGAGCTTATGTACTGCATATAATTTTTTCTGAAGATAAATCATCTTATACAGTTTCCCTTAGTAAATAGACAGCACTCGTTGACCAGAGGCGCTCGCTGATCAGTGAGGTAAGGCAACGTATACAGGGGCAGGGAACCTGATGGGTGACTAAAGTGGCAACTTATCACGATCATTTCCGTGCTTCGGAGGGCACCACCTAAGTTTGAAGTGTGTAAATGTGTCTCTGCATGTCTGTGTTTCTGTGTGTCTGTCTGTAGCATCGTAGATCCAAAACGAAAGTTCCGATTTTTATGGGTTTTTTTGCTGTTTAAAAGCCTACGGTAGTCGATTGACTCAGTCGTTAAACCAAATCAGAGGCCGTTGGCGGTTTGAAAACTCTGACACAGGCACGATAAGGAAGGAGGAACTAATTAGTCAGATTCTTAGCATTACTTTAAGTAGCAGTATAATTAAATCTCAGAGGCGCAGCGCCATCTTGTCTAAAACCGTTTACTGTAGTGAGAAAATGGCTCCCAAGCGAGTAAATGGCGCAGTATACAACGTGTACATATTCAACGTGGTGTAGACATATTTCAGGATGGTGATCAGCCCCCGAAACTTTTCAGCTTTCCCCAAGGAACATCGGTCAAAATATGAAAAAAAAAGATTGCCTCTCCATATAACTTGTCCGATCAGCTTTTCGCCTTAGTATGAAAAGTCGAATTATTTTTAAGGAATTTGATATGGGTTCCTTGGGGTAAATTGTCCAGTTTCTTGGGCTGATCTCTTACCAGCCCATATACGTCCCCACCGAGGAGCACGGGCCTCCCTTCGAAACACGAAGGGGATTTAGGCCATAGTCCACCACGCTGGCCATTAGGCCAGCGGGTTGGTGGACCACTCGTCTTTCGAAAATGAATTATCTTGGACGAGCGGGTTTCATCACGATGTTTTCCTTCACCGTTGAGCAAGTGATAATTAGAAATCCGTACATAAATCCGAAAAGACGAATTTAATGGTACAGGCCCGCACCATGATTTGAACCCGCGACCTTCGGAAACTGGGCTATCACCGCCATCCTGAAACCTTTTTGTTACACGTTGTATTTTTGTTTTATGACATAATAATGTTTCAGCTCTCTTTTGTCTTCTGTCCTATTGTATTTGTATGGGACATAAAGTGGTGTTAAGAGCAGATCCAGGGTCATTCGTGCATTTTAGAGCCTTGAGGCAATCGGGAAACAAAACCACGGATGTTGTCTGCAGATGTACACTTCACTACAGCCCTGTATGTGGCACTGATGGTAAAACCTATGGGAATGCTAGATGCATGAAGTGTGAAAGCCCTAACGTATCAATAAAATATAGAGGCAGATGCAACGCAAAAGAAATCCCAGGAATTTTCAACAAAAAACCTTGGTTGAATAATGTATTTAAGAAGTTTAGTAGTAACAGTAGTAAACAGGAAGATGTGTTTAAAGACAACATAATTTATTAACTTACAATAAAATAACGGTACTTAATAAAATGATAAATCGTGGACAACAGTATTTGCTTAATTAATGATTGGTGAAAAAACTGAAGAAATATCTCGAAAAAGAATATCCTTTTACATTTCCATCTGAAGGAGTTTCTTCAAAATTTCAACATATTCCTTTTTTTACTACTGCAGCTTTTGGATTTTCGCAAATCATACATTCTTCGTTTGAATAAGTCATGCCATCTGAGGCACAAACTGGAGAAAAATAAAGAGCACAACGACAGCCCTTAGAGCCTCCCATATTGTTTTGGATTTTCTTCTTCAGATGTTTCAAGTTGCTGTACACTCTGTTCAGCACGAGTTGTGATTCAAGTTGGAAGGACTCCAGGCTGGCATTCGAGAGAAGATCTGTTGACACGAACAAACATGCCAAGATGATGCCTGAAATAGAGAATAATGTCAAAAAGATGTTGTTTGGAACCGATGCTCTTATATTCTTCTTCTTATAGTCAAGAGTGTGGCAAACTTGGCGAACCCTGGTGTTAGAGCTTTCAAACCGCACAATAGCAGCTGACTTGGTTTTAACGACTGCAGTCAATCGACAACAGCCGGGACCGAAAGCTTAACCTTCCGAAGCACGGAAACACTCGTGATAAAGTCATGAGAAATAAATTTGCCTCTCGATAGAACTTGTGCGATCAGCCATTTCAGACAGCTGACTTTTTTGAGAATCTCATGAAACTGAATTTCTCAAAGAAATACGAAAACCAAACATATTTTTTTGCTCTAAACATAAGTCTATTCCGCTTATTAATGGCATCTCAATGGCGGGTGAATGGCAACGGTGACTATTGAAACTTCATGCAATTGAAGACAACCGCCCCAACCAGCAGCGTCGCCGTCAACTGATAATTAAACAAAAACTTTGTAAAAAGGGCTGTTAAAGAATTTCGGATTATCTGTTAGACAAGCAACCATGGGAATAAATTGCTCAGCTCCAGAATTATTCAGATATAAATTCAATTAAAATTAAAAGTAAGAAAATTTATATGATTGACTTAAAAAGAGCGACCCTCGGAGTTTCTTGCCTATTCTTCTCCTGAGGAAGACTGCACCTTTGCGAATAGGCGCAAAGTCAAAAGTGCTAATGTAATTCATAGTAATATTGACGTGTTCAAGTATCATTTTATATGTTCAATTAAATAAACACTTTTGACTTTTGACTTTGACATTTGTACATTAAATTGCAAACTACCTACCCGCTAAACATTAAGTTAGCAGTGGCGCCCACAGTAAAGGGAGCTGTCATCAAGTGTGTCAAGCTTAGAAAGTTCTCAATTTCGCCACCTGGGCCCCGATTCTGTAACTTCAGTTGTGTGTCTATGGAATGGTAATCATTATATCCGTTCAAGTGGCGAAATTGAGAACTATCCAAATTTCATACATGTAAAGACGGCTGCTTTGACTGGTGGCGCCACCGCCAACTGAATTTTCAGTTGTTAGGTATTTTGCAACATTACGTTCGATGAGCGGCGGCGCTGCTGGTCAGGGTGGCTGTCAGCTAGCATATAAAAATTAAATAGTTCTCAATTTCGCCACCTGAACAGATAAATGGCCTCCATTCCATCGACACACAACTGAAGTTACAGAATCGGGGGCAACGAATGGTCACCATCATTATTCCACCGCCATTAAGTCGCCATTTGGTGGAATATCCGCCCAGTACTACCTAGTATTTTTTGCATTTTAAGCTGAGTTTCTTTGGTAAGATTTTTCAGTTATTTAGGCAGACTGATTAGCATCCTTAATTTTTTTCTAATAAAGTCACCCAATGCCTATCACTACACTGCACTCACTCCAATAGTGAAGTATAATTTACACGTCACAACCAATAGTAGGCTACTCAGGCATATAAAAGCAATTCTGCCAATTTTCACAATCTTTTAACCGCAAAAAACCGACATGAAAATCAATTATTTGTTCAATTTCGGCTTCGTGTTTGAGAAAATAAGAAATTTTAAAGTTGTTTTTTGTCTTGTAAGAGATAATTATGTATTATATGGTCGATTTGTATTGTCAAATAGCATTATACGCTGCCTTTTAATCTTAGGTACCTGCCAAAGACTCATGGGAATAATATGACCTTAAAAAATATAGCTAAAAACCACCTCGATTGCGTCAATTTTCAAACAAAAAAACCGTATTGAAATCGGTCTATTCGCTAATTAGCTACGATGCCTCAGTCAGACACAAAGATACTATAAAACCTCTTCCGGGGGCAATGAATGAAAGACGTAGCTCTTCTGCGAGGTGTATATTTATGAATGATATACAGGCACTTCCATGCAATTTTTCTTTATTACACTTGTGTTAATTAATCACTTACGAATCACTTTACAATATAACGCCTGGAAAAGTGCTATTTGCACGCCTATGATCGCATACATGAAATTACTCCGCGAGCTCTCTCCTAAGAATGCCGGAAGACCAGATCTTCAATCATTTCCAATACTGACATCGAATACCATTTCAAATCTTTTAAAATGATATTTTGAAATTTTGAAATGGGTTAGTGACTTAACAGACATGAAATGGGTTAGTGACACAGTATCTAGTGCAAGAAAATGACTGCTTACCTCAAGAAGATTCATACGGTCTTAAATTAGTTAGCGAAATTTAAGGGGATGATTTCCCCCATGAAAACAACTTTCCCCGAGGAACCGGGGAATTTGAGAAATAATATTTTTTTTTACTGACAAAAATTGTTCCACTTCTTATTCTCATACAAAGGCAAATAAGCTGACTGCACGAGTTGTATGCGGAGGCAAAAATTTTTGTTCATATTTCGACCTATGAACCTATAAAGTAACTTAAATTGTAACTTAAAATATAATGGCACACATGAACACACACACACACACACACATACACACACATCAACACACACACACTACACAACACATACTCGCACTACGAAACACATACAACACGCACGCACGCTTGCACAGCATGGACACACATCGAGATATGTACTGTATTAGAGGTATGATAATAATCTTAGAAATGTAAGCTCACCTTTTTAGAGTGTTTTTATAAACTTTCACATATAGCTGCCTATCTCTGGGGTGGGAGGCCCGGAGTCCTATAGCACAGGCTTTGGCTTAGTTTAGGCTCCGGGCTCTTTCAGATAAGAATATGTCTTGTCTAAGTAGGCTATTTATTTAGTAATAAGGTTTTATCTGTTATGAGCAAATAAATGAAATTTTATTTTATTTTTATTTTAAAGTAGTTCAGTTTCATAGGCTGTCACCCAATATACACTACGTGTAAAATGTGCAGTTTAACATTTATTTATTTTCCGTTATAATATAACCTCGTACTACGCAGTATGAGGTTTTAATTATCAAAATCATCAAGTGACTATCAAAATTGAAATAATTATGAGAAAAAAACAAAATTAATTTTATTAATCAAATTGATTAGCATATACGAAACAATCAACGTCTTAATCTAAAAAAATATTTATTTAATTAACTAAATTCATTGAAAAATGCCCAGAAAGAGAGTTTCTATTGTTCTAATGAGAGATTTTTGGTTAAAATAAAAGTTTCTTAACTTGTAAAAAATGTTTGTTGGTAAATGTAAGTTTTTTGTTTGTATGGAATGACTTTAAATTAGTTGGTGAAACTTTACGGAGTGATTTTAGCTATGAAACTGAACAACTTACCCCAAAGAACTTTTATGGAATTCCCAAAAAAACGACTTTACGTACCAGGAGTCGTATTTTTGAAAAAATAGAATTCCAAGTCGCATACGAATTGACAAGATTCGCATGCAAATCACATGCGAATCTTGTCAATTCGTATGCGAATCACATGCGAATCTTATCAATTCGTATGCGAAATGGAATTCGAAAATACGAAAATACGTCTCCAGGTAATCAGCTAATTCGCACGAATTTTTGTTTTTATATTTAGATTTCGTTGTTCAGTTTAGTTGGCTAATACACATTTAAAGTCAACCAATAAAAATAAATAATTCTCAATGCTCTGGACTTCTAGGCAATGTACTTACATGTCTTTTAGTGATGCAGACATTCGAAAGTTATATTAATGTATAGGATTGCCAGACACAATCGAATAGTCACGTGGTCTATCAATCCCATAGATTTTAGAACTATCCATCTTAGACCAACCGTCCACGAAGACGCGTATTCCCGTCGACGTAATGGAGTGGCACAGCATGATGCGCATGCATTGCTCTGTCGACAGTGTTTTTTAGTCTTGGTATTGTAAGCAGCAAGGAGTATACCAAGCGTTCAATACAATACAATATATTTTTTTTGTATACTGAGACATACAGTACATTTAACAGAACATAAAACATAGTGTACAGCAAGGCGGCCTTTTTGCTAGGTAGCAATTTCTTCCAGGCAACCTTAAGGGTAGGATAGCAGTAAGGTAAGAAGTAGTAGGTGTTGCATAAATCAGGAATACATGTTTATTACACTACGTCTTAGTAAAATAAGAATCGCTAACAGAATGCGACTGGTCTAGTCCTAGTTTAGGAGCTAAATAACAGAATGGATTTGGTCTTTGGCGGGAACTCGGCGTGAGCGGTTGCTTTGTCAATTGAATTTTCGTTTTCTGCGTGAAAAAGTTGTTTAATGTGTAATAATGATAGTTATTATGCAGGAAATTGACTAAAATTCGTGTAGTGATAAAAAATTTAAGTGATAACAGTGATTCTGCTTCGTTTGGTACAGATCCTCGCGGTTGTGCCTCGCCACCAGTTTTCGTAAAACGGACGCTATCCGGTTTCACGCAGAACATGAGGATCTTAGGGCTTAAAGGTTAAGTTGAAGAAAGAAGATTTTACACTGAAGACGAGGCTGCATGGACATAGTTTCCTTTGCCTTTCCCGAAAGGGATAAATTAAACAAAAAAAACAGAATGTATTTCATTTTGTCTCAGATTAATGAAAGAATGGATTTCATTAATCTGAGCATTTTGTACTATTTTCATTTCTTTACAGACGCGATGCTGATGTTTTGTGTATGTCTTTTTACAATATGTCAGAATACACAGACAAAACCACTTTATCGGCATTTCATGATAGATGAACAAAATGTGCCACCGCTAATTCTACGATCATTCACCTCCGTTGAAAACTTGAACGAAATCATAGGCCCATATGGCGGATTTTGGCCCAGACTTATACCAAAAGGGAATGTCATTCCGAAGCCAAGGTATGTCAAAGAACCATATGTAGTTCTGTTGTTTGGAAATTAACCAAATATGTTACATATTAGTATACTCCTTTTAAGGGCTTTCTGTAGGCTGAATTAACAATAATTTGTACCTACTGGGATTTTTTATACTATTTTTATTTTGAAATGTCAGAAAACCCTAACTCATATATTTATGAGTGTGATAAATGATTTACTAATAAGTATCTACTAAGATTATTATTAACATATTGATTGTGGTTGAAACAGACGCAAAAACATACCCAGATTCTGACAGTCTACAAAGGATGGCAACTAGCAACATCTAGTTAATTACGGCCAAAGGATTTGTTTCCAGGCTAGGAACGACTGAAAAAACTAGTGATTTAGACATTTTATTATTTCATATACAACATTCAACTACAATATTGTACTTCAGCAATTTTATTTGCAGAGTAAAGAAGATAAGAGTAAATAATATAACCGTCGTTACACGTATATTGATTTAAAGTTAAAAATAACCAAACTCTATTGTGTTCAAGTAACTATCCGTGGTACCTAAACTATAACATTTATTATAATTTATATTTAAATATTAAGTGGTTTCATTTTAAACTCATCTCTACCGTCTTTATCCTAGAGCACAGGAAACGAGAAAAAAAGGACACTGAAATAAATCATCTTTATTAAGTAAATTAAAGTCCTGATAAACCAGTTGGTAATGGGCTATGAGGACTTAAATTTACCCAGTGGCGCTCGCTGATCTCAACCGGTCAGTGAAGTTAAGCAACGTACACAGAGGCAGGGAACCTGATGGGTGACCAAAGAAATTACGGGCATTTCCATGCTTCGGAGGGCACGTTAAGCTGTCGGTCCCGGCTGTTGTCGATTGACTACAGTCGTTAAAACCAAGTCAGAGGCCATTGTACGGTTTGAAAACTCTGACACCAGGGTTAGCCGAGTTCGCCTCACACTTGACTATACCTACACGATAAGAAGAAGAAGAAGTTGGTAATGAGCCAGATTTGTAATCGGAAGGTTGTGGGTACAAATCCTAGTGCGGGCTTATAGCACTAGATTCGTCTTTTCGGATTTATGTACGGATATTTCATTGATTATCACTTGCTCACCGGTGAAGGAAAACATCGTGATGAAACCCGCCCGCACGTCTAAGAAAATTCGTTTTAGAAAGGCACGCGGTTCACCAACCGGCATTGGGCCAGCGTGGTGGACTAAGTGTGGCATAAATCTCCTTCATGTTTCGAAGGGAGGCTCGTGCCTTTAGGTCGGAACGTATATAAATCTCGGGGGGTTAATCAGTCCATGAAACTGAACAACTTCCCCAAGGAACATAGGTCAAAATACGAAAAAAAATTTTTGATCTCCCATACAAAATGCACTGATGAAGTTTGTATGGGAACACAACATTTTTTTTTCGTATTTTGACCTATGTTCCTTGGGGAAGTTGTTCAGTTTCATGGACTGATAAACCACCCGAGAGGTTCAAAGAGAGATACCTAAAGCCCTGTACATGGTAGCCTCACTGATACATATTTTCTTGAATCCTATAAAATAACTCATAGAAATATTTGTTTTAATCACAGACAAAAAAGAGATGTTTTATAAGTTTGACGTGTGTTGTATCTATCTGTAGCATCGTAGCTCCCAAACGAATAGACCAATTTTGATACTATACTGGGTGAAAAAGAACCTCTATATTCTATATTCAAAATCCTGAACCAGTATCACTCAAAGAACACATTTATGAAAAAAAAAATAATTTTTTTCAATGGGAATAGTTCATTTTTAGCCTAAACGTAGACATTACTCCTACACCAGGACCGCAAGGGGTGTGGGTAGCACTTGGGGGGTGCATACGAGTGGTGTCTACACTCGTTTTGTGTAGACTCCACTCGTTTGCAAAAAAAAAAAAATGTTCAGTAAGTAAGTGATACTGGTTCAGAATTTTCAATAAAGCTAGGAGGTTCTTTTTCAACCTGTATATTGAAGGGACATCTTTGTTGTGTTGTATAACAATAGTGTAACGAAATTCCCTTCAAGCCTTCAATATCTTAATTATTGTCTCATTGGTTGGTGCTGTTTGTGTATCAATACAGATCAGGAGCGCTCAACCTTTTCAAAAAAACATTGTGTTAAATTACTGAATAATACTAAACAATGGCATCTTTTCTGTAAGTCTGACTTGCATACGGTCGATACTTATCGCTACCTGTCACTGTCATCTGTACAGTGCTAGAGATAGACAATATTGTAGAGGGTCATAACATCTTAGTATACCAAAATCGTAATCCTCACCAGTCTACGGACGACGCTATGGCGTATTACAATCCTTAAAGGTATTTTTTTTACTTTATATTGACGAGTTCGTGATTTTCTATGTTGATACTCATTAAAATACTCTGACTTTTTTTCTATAGAGAATGGATTCGCTTTTGACCACAATCTTGCTCACCCAGAACATACATATTATTCACTCGAACTATAAAGAGATTCGGTTTAGATGAGCCCGGAAATAAAGACGCAGGCAGAGAATATCATTCCATGGAGAAGCGCTCAGTACGGATCCGAGGAAGCTCGACAAGGAAAAGGTGGTACCCAGCCCAGCAATGCATTTGGACATCCGGTAGAATAAAGGGGCAGCTGGAATGAGCTGTACGAGCACAGTTCATGAGCACGTACCCTCCCCGAAGTACATCTTGTAAAAAATACGTAAAGCCAGCTACTTACAAAATTGACAGTCATATAAATCGAGTTATAGGTAGTTATAAAAATGCTTCGAGTTGGTAGACTCGACTGATGAGCAAAATTGTCTTCTTTGATTAATTTAATCGTAAAGTTACTTTTTAATCAAAGGAGACAATTTGATTTATTTGAATGCCACCGTGCAGTATCTTCTTCAGTCGACTTCAGCGAGCAATACTGAGAAGAGTTGCTATTCCACAGGGCTATTCCACAAGGTTAGGCCTCCAAACAAAAAAAATCTGCCCAAATATTTTACATCTCTGATCTTTGGAACAATTATTTGGGGCAATTGTCTTAACTAAAACTATCTTGCAGTTCAAATCAATCATTGGTGTTGTACGAATATTATTGTTTTGTATTATTTTGTGACGTTTGTGTGAAAATATTAGTACATAAAGGGACCACAGAAAATAAAAATAATTACTTTTAAGAGAACACAGTAAGTTAGATATCTAAGGAACATGTGTTTCAAGTTCAGTCAGTGAGTTAAAATTCTGATCTTAGACACACAAACAATCGCCATGAGAAAAAAGTTTCTTGGTTCTGGGATACTTTATCTTACTTTAAGTTATTATATGGGACCAGCTGAAAATCAGCAAAATCAGCGCCGTGATGCTGAGTTCACCACGGCAGTGTGCTGAGCTGGCAGCCCCTTTTAGTACTTTACATTGGATGTAACTATGTTTAAGAAATAGTAATAGTAATGTTACTAAATAAAAATAAAACTATTATATTCTACTTCCAGCCTGTTGCAGAAACGTCCATTAAAAACTTCTGCAACTTCTGGGCCTTTATAAAAAGGCCCATTCACTCAGTTGCAGAAAATTTTACTATGAAATGCCGTCCAAAAAAGAGTGAAAGTGAAAGTATGCCATTTAAAGAAGCATTAATTTTAATGGACGTTTCTGCAACAGGCTGGAAGTAGAATAGAATAGCACTAAAAAATTGTATTACCATTGCTTCCTATGTACTAGACATACTAGAAGCTGGGAGCAATGGTAATACAAATTTTGCCGTGCCGTACCGTGCCAGTCGAATTATAACAAGTTTTTAGTTTGACTTATGATCATGAAGTAAAATTATTAATACGTAATGATGTTTTACAAACTGGTTTCGTTGCTTAGAGGTCAATGCCAACTTTAGGGTTTTATTATTAGAAATCTGTTTAATGCTAAATATATTTATTATTCAAATAGAGTCTAGAATAGAAAAAAAAATCTAAATCAACATTGAATAAACTCGTCTGGTTTAATGGCAGTTTTATCTGAGCCAACACACAAAACACACTGCAAATTATTTTATCTGGGTATTATTTTATTTTTATTTAAACGTTAGATTAGAATAAAATGTTGTGTACACATGAAGAACAATAAAATGTTATTCAAAGTTATTTATAGTTTACGTAGAGAGCTTTGTTTATCAAATTAGTAGAAAATATTCGCGTGCGATTTTAATTTCGTAAAAAAACGGGTTCCTTTTTAACACTTGACAAAAAACAAGGGTGTTATAAGTTTGACGTGTGTTTCTGTGTATCTGTATGTCTGTGTATCTGTGTGTTGTGTCTGTGACATTGTACCTCCTAAACGAGTAAACCGATTGGGATGTGGTTTTCTTTAGGCAGTGGTTATTATAGACCAAGATCCCAGGGCCGCCAGACCTTACTTATTTTCTCAATAACTAAAAGTAAGGGAAAGAGTAGTGCTAATATGTACTATTAACATATGAATACCAGCTAGCCTGGGCCGACGGCCAATTTTCAGCTACCAGGTTCTGAAGGTACTTCCAAAAATTTCTCACTTGTCTTGAAGTCTGGGTGCTATAAAAAGTATTGTTATAGTTCCCTGAACATCATATAAAAAAATTACGGCTCAGATTGTAGGTACTCGTATAATCGCATAATTTACTTGCGAACTGTGAAGCGTCTGGCAGAAATTACAGCTGACGGAGACTGTCTGGCGGTGTTGATCATTAATTTTTATATTTAATTAATTATATTCTATAAGATATCAGTAGCCAGACTTCAAGACAAGTGAGTAATTTTTGGAAGTACCTTCAGAACCTGGTAGCTGAATGGCAGTCGGCCCAGGTTAGCTAGTATTCATACGTTAATAGTACGTACTAACACTACTATTTCCCACACATTTGGTTAATAAGAAAATAAGTAAGGTCTGGCGGCCCTGGGATCTCCGTCTATTAGACATGGTTTATCAAAATCTATTCAGAAATTATAGGCGATGATGGTCGGGGATGGAACAAGGTTTTTAATTTAAGAGTTATACATAGTAATAGGCAAAAGTCAATAAAAGTGCGAAGTTCATGGCGAGGAAATGACAAGATCAAGTAAAATTTAACAAGACTATCTGAAAAAATTCACAGATTTCATGCCATACATGATTTCAGAGTACATTGGAAATGAATTTCATATTTTAAATACAACGAAACTAATGTTTTCATCTTTCAACGAAAGTTTACAATAATATTCAGAATACATAGCACAAAATTTTAAAAATACAAAACACGGAAGATTACAATCATATTCGAAATACAAACATGAAAGGATTACAGAAATCATAGTAATATACCTCATATCGCACACGTGTTTACAATTCAATCCCGCGCGAACTAAGAATTCACGCAAAGTCGACCACCTTTATGTAAGCGTTGTGGAAAAACTAGTCGACCGATTTTAATTTTTTTGGACTTAAAATGTTTGCATTCTATGTCCTCAGGGGCTATTTTTCGAAATTTTGATATCTCTTTTAGTTTGCAAGATATTGGACTCGAAAGGAAAAAAAATGACAAAAATCTAAAAAAAAATATTGGTTTTTTCGTCATAACTTTTTTGATTTTTGTCATTTTTCAAAATTCTTGTTTGCATAATGTAGCCCTTGCGAATACGCATCTTTGATATCCTAGCTATATTATTAACGGAGCTATACGCAGATCACACTTTTTCGTGAAATGAGGCCCTATACCGACACCTCCTAAAAGACATTTCCAATGTCAAAATGTCAATTGTACACACGATAGCACATTATATTATACAATACATTTTAATCTTGACTTCGCCCTTATCTCGCTTTTAATAGTTATACGGCTTTCGTAATGCAAATGGGTAACCTGACATGCTGCTTTCTGTACAAAGACTAACAAGGGCGTAATAAAACGTTTTCTATTTGCTAAAGATACATAAGTTGTAATTAACTATTGTGAATAGGTGGTTATCTTTTCATGGTAGTTGACTTTCTGCTACTAATAGATTTAATTTCGGCTAGACTAGTCGCATAATGTGTTATGTTAATTAAGACTACAGAAATGACTAAAAGTCAGTTTTTTCTTAACTTTTTAAATACTAAATATTGTTTACGTGAAAATTAAGTGGAAATAAGTTTTCTTTGTGGATTTCAAGGAAGTCTGGGTGGCTATTTCCCTCAATGGCGGTTGAATAAAAATGGTGACCATTTTACAAGTTCAGGTGGTGAAATTGAGGAGTATCGAAAACTCATACAATTTCTGACAGCACCCCGACCAGCAGCGCCACCGCCAACCGAACGTTAAGTTGTAAGCTACTTAGCAACTCATTCAGTTGGCGATGGCGCCGCCGGTCAAAGCAGCAGGCCGAGTACGATAGTGACAGCGCCGCGACAACACCGCGGTCCTATGTCAAAATGTCAACATTGACAACGCCATAGGGTGAGCAAGCCTTTGCGCGGGACACTCGCGCAATCAAAGTGAAGTTTCAGCGTGAGCCGAGAGCGAGTTTGTCGTTATCGTGCTAAAGCCGCAGGTCATAAAATATGAAAAAAAAAATGAAAGAATATTTATTACCAGTAACATTTGTATCAAAAAAGTATTACCCCGGTCCCCACACTAGGCAAGCCTGTATCGTGGGGTCCCGTACAAAGCATTACATAGGTAAATGATTTTGTTTGAACTTACTAAATTTATAAACAATCTTAAGCAATCTTAAAGTTAGAAATGCTAATGCAATTCACTATTTTGAAATATTTTAAGAAACATTCTGTATGTTCTATGAAATAAAGCTATTTTTGAGTTTGAGTTTAATAATAAAAGACAAGTTCGCTGAAATTAAGATAGTTGTCAATTTGCCAACTGAACGGATAAAATGGCGACCATTGCCATATTATAGGTTACGATTGATCTCAAATTCGTCAAACATTGCTTCTGAAAAAGTTACATTATGGAATAGCCCCTAGTCCTTACTGTACTCATAGTGAATTAATATGGTTTGGTGATTGTGCATTGACGTTTTTAGATTCAGTGAGACGGAGTTTTGACGAAAAGTTAGGGGTAGATATAATAATAGTGGTAGAGAAATTCGTCGATTTATTTACTATTTTTTTTATTTAATCAAGTACCTCAGACAGTGGACTGACCAAGTATTTTTATATTATCAAGTTTCTAGGAATGCAATTTTTTTTGACTTTGATTATACCTACTAGAATACAAAAAGTGTAACCTAATCTAAATTAATAAAATTCTCATCTGATAAAAAAATTACTACATTTTAAAAACCTTTAAAAACAAAAACATTTTGAAAAAAAATCTGTAAAAGAAATTAAATGAAAATGGAAAAAGATGAAAAGCCTCGAGACCTACTGGAAGTACTTGAAACGTTTGGAAAATATCACAAGATTCAATACTTACTCGCCTGCCTACCCTCTATGATCGTCACTATGGTGAATATCAACTTTGTGTTCGTCGCCGGGGATCTAGATTACAGGTATGTAAGTGGTAATTTTTTTACGTTATAATATTGTAATTATAATTCGTAAGGTAAAATTCGTAAGTTAGGGGCAGTCGTTGGAGGAGGAGAGCTGAAGACCGAGTGAGTGGCGTGCCATAGGAGAGGCCTTTACCAGCAGTGGACTAACACAGGCTGATGATGATGATGATAAACATCATAATCGCATCCTATTAGTATTATAAACGTGAAAGTTTATGAGAAGGGATGAACGGATGTTTGTTACACTTTCGGATAAACCCGGGTTTTCTATGAAACTTTGCAATTTATATATATATAGGTATCAGAAAACCTACTTAGGGTACTAAATTTTTTTTAATTCCCACGGTAATAGAGACCCGAGCGGAAAGCTAGTTTCATCACACAGGGTGTAAAGGACAGCTTATCAAATACTTAAATGGTGGAATCTACCCATATAAAAAAAATCATAGTGGTCACCCTTCAAAATAAAGTTTATTTTTAAGAAACCTCAGTAATTTCCCAAAAAAGAAACAAATACTTAATATTGTGAAACAGGTCTTAGACCTGTAAGAACAGGAGGTTTTCAAAAACATCCCACAAAATTTAATTCAATTTGGATGTCGCATTTTCCGACAAAAATCAAAAAATGTTTATATGAAACATGTTAAATAGTCATCTGATAGAGATTTTAATTGCATGTGATAAACCAGGCATTTAAACCAAGTTTTGGGGCATTAAGAGGGTCAAGTTCTTCTAAACCATTATGATAAATTGGGTTCATTTGTGACAAATCCTAGTTATCTCGATATCTACTTAGAATCTGTCGTTTGTGAATCTTCCGAAAAAAATCTGCCAAGTCCATTTGCAGTACATGACGGCCGGTTTGGTCGAGTAGTAGAGGTGCTGTCTCTTGTACGACGGGTCCTATGTTCGATTCCCAGTCGGGGCTTTGTGTAAAAAGCAGATGTTTGTTCTCGGATCATTGTGGTGTTTGTGTTTGTCTTTATGTAGGTATGTTCCGAGGGACCCACGACACAAGGAAAAAACCTTAACATGTTGACGTGTTCATGTAGATTCCACCGTGTGGTGATCGGTTGAGAATAACATCACCCCATTTCTTTCCGTGGGTGTCGTAAGTGGCGACTAAGGAAACACAAATGAGACCTGCCTCCTATTAATCTACCCCAGGCAACGACACCTCAGTTTGTTCTGAATCTTAGGTGGCTTCCTATGGTCTCATGCAGTGTGGTAGGTTCTGTGTCTAGCCGTCTGGTTTGCGACCACCTTCGTACCGAAGTCCGACGCCAAACAGCTTGCTGTGTTCCGTCGGTGCGTAGGAGTACCCGTGCCTTATGGCATTTTCTGGGTTAACTCGCTCCACCGTCGACCTCATCTATGACCTTGGTCAAGATGGAGGTCAAGAGTTAACCCATCTTATAATAATAACAAAAAAAGATTGACAGTTCAATTTCACTGCACTTCCAGATGCAGAGTACCAGAATGCGAAACTACAAATTCTACATTCGTCCATCCAAATTGGTGGCCAAATACCACATTCGACAAATGTTCCAAGCCCATACTATCGAAAGAATACTTCGCAAAAGGAATTTGTACAAATGATAGCTTTTCAGATCAAATTGAAAAGTGCACAGAATGGATATATGAGAGCAATAATACTATTGTATCAGAGGTACAGTCATGTTAGGTTATACTTCGTTCTGGTGCGAAATTCGTAAAATTCTTCTTTATTCCTTACTTACGTTCTAAAAGGAACCCTTGTGCCAAATTTTAGCTATTTAGTAGCCCTAAATGTGTATTGATAAATTACAGTAACAATTAGGGATAAATTAGTGAGTCAGGTCCTACAATTTTTATATATAATCTACAATATATATTTTTGTATTAAGAAGATGGGTAAAAAGCTAGTAGATCACAAAATATAACCTCACTTTGTAAGTAGATAAAGTACTACCTAGATATTTTCAGGGGCCCTGTTCCAATAGAGAAGTCGACTACCTAGGTAAAATTTATTTGAAATAAGTCACAAATTATTTGTATAAAGTAAATTATGTTAATGAAGACAGTTAACGAAGCAATGTATAAAAAGTCGAATTTTTTAAACGTGAAGTAATCGACATCATCTAAAATAATCCCCGGGCATTATACATAATATTGTGAGAGTTTATATTAGCGAATCGTGAAAATTTGACACCAAACTGAACAACTTTCTCCAGAAGAACATAGGTCGAATCGAAATGTGCAAAAACGTTTTTTTACCTTTACAAACACAATGTGCAACATAAACAATCACATGGGTTCCGAGGGAAAAGTTATTCAGTTTCATAAGGAAAATCACCTCCTAAAGATTCGCTGGCTATAATTTAAAGTTTTATGTTTTCCAGATGAATTTGGCTTGTCAACCTTGGAAGATCAACCTGATTGGTACAATCCATAACGTCGGGATGCTCTTCTCAATGATCATTTCTGGATGGATGACAGATAGGTGAGAAAACAGTTCCAGAACTGAAAGATTCTGCATACTCAAGTAAAAAATCCAAGAGTTGTTACTCAATATCTGATCCAACTCCAGAAGACCTGAGCGAAACGTTAATTTCAAATAGGTAGAAAGAAAGAAACTTTGTTTGAGTGATACAAACTTACTTAATCAACTTATTGCTAAAAAATATAAAAACGCGCTGGTTCACCGTTCATGGTAACGCTCTAGGCTGTACTTTTATTTGACTTGAGCCCCGTTGTCGTGCCAAGACATATGTTTGTGTGAGGTGTGTTTGAAGACTCCGCTACTGAATTTCAAAGCACAAAATCCGCTTCCTCCCAAACGTCAATTGGGCTGATACCGATTCCAAAACTATTATTACAGTTCGTCTGATCGAAAAAATATTTGATATTCCGATATCTTAACTTTCTGACATGGATGTTGGCGCTTCTGAAATTTACTTGAGTTCGTAATATTCTTCGATCAACTATATTGGTCAAATCATAAAACAGAGAAAACAAAAAACAATCAAACGAGGAAGTGTCTCATGAAATTTCCATTTACAGGTTTGGTCGTAAACCCACAATTATATTCTGCGGCACTGCCTGCGCCATAGGACATCTCAAACCTTTTTGTAGTTCCTACTACCCTTACGTCGTGATTGAGTTCTTCGAAGCAGTCGTTTCAGGCGGGATATATCTGTCTACCTCCGTTATGTGTACGTATACATCTAATGTCTATTCTCATAATTTCCTAATTACTCTTTTTCTTAGCGAATCGATGGCAAGTAACTATAACGTTGGGGCCCAGAACGTAGCCACTTGGACGGCGTTTTTGGGTTTCATCCGAATGATTTGAAGAAGATAATTAGGTTGATCTAGCTGTTTGCGTAATTTATATTTCACAGGAAACTGATTATTGCTTTGTGCTGAATACTAAATACCTTAATGATTAAGGCTAAGTTATTCGACTTTCACATTCATGCTATTTTTCTTCTTATCTTTAGAATGATAGAGCACAAAACAGAGTGACAAGATAGAGATCTATGGCTTTTAGAAAAGCTTAAAATCTTATGAGTAAATCTAGAAATACTTAGCCTGTGCGGCAAAAACGAGGACGAAGAGAATTTAAACATACTCGTAAATAATAGAAATGCATTTTTTCTTCTTTTGATTTATGCTATTGTGTTTTGTGCAGTGATTAAATGAACTCCATGTCTACGTTTTTCTTTGTTTCTGAATTAGCATTGCATAGGTATCATTTAAAAAATTAATATTTGTTTACTGTTTATTGTACACAATAGACATATAAAAGAAACATACAAAGAGAGAGACGACACAACAGGCACTGCTTATTTCTAGGAAGAAATTTCTTACAGCAGACCTAATAATCAAATTAATGAAAATAATATGACATTGATCGGCTCTTGAGATGTTAGCGCCGAATTTAAACTTACTAAGTATGATAATGTTTAGCATTTTTAAAACGCTTGTGAGTAATATTCTTTTATTTATTATTATTCATAATGAGTTTGCTTTTGACCACAATCTAGCACAAGGGCGAAGATGCGGTCGAGTATGAAGCGAGCTCACCCAGAAAATGCCTATTCACTCAAACTTTAAAGAGGTCCGGGTTATATGAGCTCGGAAATACAGACGCAGGCAGGGAGTCAGTCACAAATAATAGATCAGTTGGTCAGAGCACTAGGAGATCTAATCCTGGGGTCGTGAGTTCAAGTCCCATTTTCGCCGTTGGTTCATTTTTCTTTCCTTAAAATTATTTATGTTATTAATGTTATTGTTACTCTGCTTTCCAGTGATAGAACTCGGCGGTAAACAGAATCGTGTTTTAGCGGGAGTGCTAGCTTCTTACGTGGTCTACTTTGGCGAGTCCCTATTCGCCGGGATCGCAATGCTCGTCCCCTATTGGAAGGACCTCATCAGAATCATATACACTCCACCGTTCTTCTTCCTCTCTTACATATTCCTCATCAGGGAAAGCCCAAGATGGCAAGTGCTGAACGGGAAAACTGAAAAAGCAAAGAGAACCATCGCGCTTATAGCCAAAGTCAATAACATTCCTATAGATAAGCAATATCTCAAAGACATTGATGATGCAAAGTTGAAACTGGTATACAACATTGAACATTACGAAGTGAGGGAAGGTTACAAAGACATATTCACTTCCAGAGAAATAATGAAGAGGCTTTCGGTTGCTTCGTGGTGTAGATTCACATGTGGATTTGTCTACTATGGGTTGATGATAAATTCAGTCTTATTACCAGGGAATAAGTATACGAATTTTCTGCTCTCGACAGTGATGTCCTTCCCAGGGGAACTGATTGCGTTGTATTTGATGAACAAAGTGGGAAGGAAGCTACCGCTGATATACGGATTTTTGATCTGTGGTGTCATGTGTGTCGGATCGGCTTATATTTGTAAGTATATTTTACTTTTTTGTAGAAAATAGGTATTTAGTAATGAAAGCAACTATAAGCCATTCAAGAACTTAAGAAATACTTAGAAAAGGAAGACAGAATTTGTTATGGAAGCTGCTAGCTCTTCCCAGGCTTACTGCAAGAAACTAAAAAGAGTTTATTTTATTTTATTTGGGATTACAAACAGTTATACAATGAAGCTTATGTACTAAACTTATATAGAAACAACGGGTTTGGTAATCGTATAACCAGCTACGTAATCCTCGTGGTAACTATATAAAAAAGAGGTAGAACAGATCATGTGCATCAACACATTATCACGTTATAAACAAACATACTTTAAGGATAAAACATTCATATGAGCAATAAAAACAAAAATAAGCAATGAGTTTGAGAGGGAGCAATGAAGTGTATGTATATTGTATATGTATATGTGTGTTTGTGTGTGCGTGTGTGTGTGTTTATGTGTGTGTGTGTATATTTATACTTGTATTATCTCAGTTTATTTGATACCTTGCCCAGCCCTGCGACACATTATAGTAATCTTGGGATCGAAATTAATTTACTGGGCAAGGCATCAACTTAAAAATTAGTTATCAGTTTTATTTGAGCAAACAAGCTTAACTTTATTTTTGTAAGAGTTTTTAGAAAGCGCAAACAAGTCAAGCTCGAGCAGGTGCTCGTTATAGAATTTCATAAGCCTGTAGAGAGGAGCCCGCGCACCGGCATTAGTTCTGATTCTTCTGAGAGAGAAGAGTTCATGGGGGTATTTATCACGGATGCGTTGAGAACCGCTCGGTAGTTTATAATAAATACTGTTAGTTAACATGTTACAATCGAACATATTGTGCACTATGTCATACAGAATCATGGCGTCCAACATATTCCTACGAGAGTTTAGTGATACCAGATTAAATTTAATAAGTAAGTTCTCATAAGAAGATTTGCTATGGAAGAATTTGAAAGAGTTGATATTCTTGGCATGCTGGCAAGCTCAATTTTCTTTTACTAACCTTTCGTCAGCTCTGGTGTTAAGACCTGCTGCAGAAAAAGTCATGTTACTGATAAAGATTAATTCTTGACCTCAATCTTGACCTAAGTCATGGATAAGGTCAACGATGGAGCGAGTTACCCAGAAAATATCTATTAAGGCATTAATACTGTAGAGGTTCTATTACCTCTCACGATTACCATCTTCTTGCTTTAATTTTTAATTTCAATTTTTAAATCAATTAATTTAATATAATTTAGTAATGTAAGTTTTTTTTTGTGTGCAGAAATAAACAATTCATTCATTCATTCATTCTTGCAATGCCTTTTACTAATGATTCTGTAATCAAAATCTTTTGTAGCTTTTGGCGCGGAAACACAAATTTGTCGCATTCCCTTCCGTGGCTTAGGCCACGTTAGTTACGAGAAGGATTAAACAAATGACATAAAGTAATTCATTGTCTTTTCCTGGTCTCTACCACCTCGACCCAGTTACCGCTCCCTCAGAGATACACTATAGAACACAGCGAGCTGTTTAGCGTCGGATTATAATTATTGGTCCATGGTAGGAGGGTGTTCAGACGACTGGCTCTTTACCCACCGCATAGGACCGTATAGGATGACGCCTCAGATTTTAAAGAAATTGAGGTGTCGTTGCCTAATACGAGGCAGGTCTCTTAAGTTTTTCCTTAGTCGCTTCTTACGACACCCACAGATAGAGATGAGATAGTGTTATTCTCAACCGATTTCCACTCGGCAAGTTTATACTCTAATTTGTTTTTTATTACATATAAACTAAAATAACAATCTTATCACATCCTGCTTACTGATATATTCCCAAAAATAAGTCTTCATCAAATAAAATAATAGCGGATTTGCTATTTTTAACTTTCGTGTTATTGCCTTAAGAAATCTGTGTTTGTCATTGTGAAGAGTATCTAGATTCTAGATAAACTAAAGTGTCGATTTGAAACTGATAGCGCATAGCATGCTTACCAGATAACTGTCTTGTTGATTTTCTGATTTGTCTTGATTACACAGTTTAAACACAAATATTAAATGTATTCTCAGTTCTTCAATAATGTTGCCTGTTTTTATTTTGCCTGAACTAACATATGTAAAATGTAAACTTGATTATACAATTTAAAGATCTCTCAAATTACCGCTCTTACGAGTCATAATATCGAGACCAAAAATCTCGCTTGAGATCAAGCCAAACCAAGCCAAGATGGATATTCCAAGCGAAAATTAAAGTCCCATGAAACTTAACAACTTTTTTCAAGAAATCTTTCATATAGGTTCTCAAAAACAAATGTCGACTTCTCATCACACATCACTTAACACCCTTTTCTCTTTAAGATACCCGTAAGACAAGATATTCGAATCTAATACCGGTTTTATACTAAATTAAATAAAAATATTAAATAACCCGAGTCATCCCCGATGCAAAAGTACCCATCACACTAGCGGCAATACCCCGCTGGATAGCGATGGAAGCCTCTGCGGCAGGAACGACCCGGAGCGAGGGTCAGTGCCTTTTTATCGCAATCGAAGGCTGATTTCCCAAATAAAGGCGAATACTTGTTTTCAATGCTTGGTTCGCACAATACGCTACTAAAAATAAAGTCGATTTCATCATTTGCTTCACATTTTCGTAATAGGCTATTTGACAGATTTCTAATTTCTATCTTGAATTACTTGGTTGCGGTTAAGAAGTTCATCCAAAGTATTTTTTCAAGAAAAAAATGAGAATTTCGTAAGAAAATTGCAAATTCAAATAAGCCGCCAAAACGCTTTAATTAGCAATATGGCGTCGCGCTTGTGAGTGACGTCACAAGCTCGTAAACATTTTCAAGAACATAAAAAAACTTCAACCACTGACAACTTTATTTAAAAGCGGATGACGTCATCATAACATTAGCCAATCCGAGTCGTTTCCCAATATGTGGCGCGAGAATCAAAAAGCCAAACTTATTTAAATGTTTTTTGGATAATTTATTATTATAATTTTTATTAAAACTCATGTGAATCACATTAAGAACCCTTATTTTATGCATTTAAAGCAAAAAATCACAAAAATTTTCATACTGTCAAATATCCTATTAACGGACGTCTGCCATGATGTCAGAAGCTCCAACGCCATTTTGACATGTCAGGCAGAAGACGCGACACACGAGTGACACGAGCGACTGCGTGTCTATTCCACTAATAAATTGCATCTCAATGGCAATTAAATGATTAAAAGGAGGCTATTTTATCTGTTCAGGTTGCGGAATTGACAGCTATTTTACTTGCTGACAACCATCCCGTTACCGCCAACCGAACGTTAAATTACAAACTAGATAACTAGCAACTAAATAGCAGCCGTCATTAGAGTGGGGTGACCAGTAATAGCAGCCGTCATTAGAGTAGGGTGACTATAAATAAGCTTACTAATTTATAGTCACCCCACCCCATATATTGTTGTATAAGCATAGTTATATGAATCTCATTAATTCTTTTCCAGCCGCAGTGGAAGCAAAGATCGCGTTCTTCCTGATCGGTAAGATGGTGATATCGGCCTGTTTCACTGGCATCATCACGTACACCATGGAGCTGTACCCCACGAGTACCCGTTCCACTCTGCTCGGCTTCGGATCCTTTACCTCCAGGCTGGGGGCTATGCTGGCTCCGCTTACACCCATGCTGGTGAGTTCCTTAACAATATGGACTGGGTTCACTGATGTAAATGGTTCAATTCGTATCACCTATCGATCATTAAGATGTACCGCTAGGTACCACACATAAAATTATCATCCGGTATTCGTGACATCCATGGATATTCCCCGTTCCCAAGTATTTGGTTCCCCGTGTTGTACACTTTTGCCCGCTTCAATACTATTTCTTCGTCACTTAGGTTAGCTGGAAGAGAACTCATTTTAAGTTTAACTTGCCATTGTGTATCCTGTTCTCTGTAAAATATATATTTAATTCTTTGTCTACAATAAAGAATAATAATTAATTATCCGGACGCACAGCTGATATTGGGTACCATAGAGAAAATTTTATGATAAGGAAGTACGTGCTTAGACGCAGGCCTGAGAACGTTTTTTTTTCTATTTGAAAAAAGAGTAAAAAGATGAAGAGGACGAGACTTATGCAAATTTATGCGATTCAGCCTCCTTACAAGAAAAAAACGAATTTCATATGTTGTTTTTTATCACTTTTTGCAGTTGCCGATATCGCCTGTCCTGCCTACAGTCTTCTTCGGAGGTACGGCGCTAATAGCAGGATTCCTCATGACCTTGACTCCAGAAACCAAAGACCTACCTCTCTTTGATACCATAGAACAAGTAAACTCGATTGCTAAAGCTGCAAGAGAACAGAAGAAACAATCTAAAGTCGGAAATTCTTCGAATGAAGCTAGAAATCAAACCCAAAGTTGTGAGACTGTTGTCACGAATATATGATATTATTAAGTACGTAGCACTGTGTAATAAATTATTAGTGAAATTTTATTAAGTACTAATTTTATTAAGTACTAACTTTATCCTGTGGACATTTTCTCAGTGGACAATAGACTTTCAAGAATGTTTTTCTTATAAATCTTGCCCTGACAATAACATACACAACAGAAAAATATTAGCTAAATTGGTCCAGCCGTTCTCGAGTATTGTGCTTAATTAACACAACATTTTAGCGTTTAATTTTTTTTTATAAAGAGCGGATTAGCAAAAACTTATAATGGGCTCTGGATGTATATTTTGTATATTTCTTATTGTTAGTGAATAAGCTGAAAGTTTTCCAAACAAAAAAAATGTTTTTTTATTATTATTTATGCTTTTCAGTTAAATTTAAATAGTTAGGTAGATAATTAATTTTAACAATAAGCAGGTGGTTAATTTATTCTATTCTATTATTACTGAAAACTGCATTAAAATCCGTTGACTAGTTGAAGAGATCTAAGCGAACAGACAGCGGAAGTGACTTCATTTTATACTATGTAAAGATAGCGTTCTACGCGGGACTTCGTGTGGTAGAAGATATGGCCAGTATGTTTTGCGTGAAGGCAGCTAACATCCATCTATCCTTACAATTTTTTGCGTTTAAAATATTAGCAGGATAGGTACCTATTTGTACGACGCGTAACAGATTCTTTTCATTATATTGATTCCTCTTACTTATCTGGCGGCATCAACAGGAAAACTCAACTACGTTGAAAAATTGATAAAATTGTCTCTAAATCTATCTTTTCCAAACATAACTGTAGATAAAGAAATCATACAATATAATATATAACAGGTATGTATATTAAGGATAATCTATTTAACAAACTCATGGAATGGTCTTATATTTAGTTGTCGTCTTTTCCTTTCCATCACAGGTAAACTTAAAACAAAAACCTTTTTAACTTAAGGCGACTACAGCACCCGATAAAGGCAACACACATAGGAATAGTGCCATCTCCGTCTCTCAACAGGCCTGGGCCGGCAGTGCGAACAGTGCGATACACGAAGTTTACGGACTATGAAAGCGTGCGTGCGTAAAAACATGTTCGAAAGCTAGAAAAATGAGATTTATGGAAAGGTAACAGCTTAAATCGAAAAATGCGTTAACTACTTATCGAGAGTGTTCAATCACGAACATTTTGATAGCAAATTCAAGTTCCTGTGTGCATTTTACTATCGTTTTTACAGCTTAAAATATACACAATGTTGGGTATTTAGAGGTGACTTTGTGAGCTTTTTCTATCGAACCAAAAGTGCTGAATCATGTTTTCAGCAAACTACTTATCTAGTTTATGTCCTGAATATTACCGTAGTATTTTTTTTCTTCGATTTAATGAAGTGCGTCATGCTTATCTACGCATCATAAAATCGTAATTTAGGTGCTGTAGTCGTCTTAAGTCATTTAAATAAGTTGTAACGGTGTTAAACCGCGTTTAATACTGTAAAGTTCTAATAGCCGTCATTATTGTCAGTTAGTGGGCAGGTCTAGGTGAATTAGCTACGAATTCCTTAACCCTAGGCAATGCCAGCACGGAGTCGTGGAGTTTCTTGAAGTTTGGATACTTTTGGTCCAGATCTGGCATCTCCAACCTCAATTTCAAGTTGTCATACAGTCCAGCGAAGAAGAAATCTGCCCAGGTCAGCTGTAAAAGAACACAGGAATGGTCTTGTAAATTACAGGGATGGTGAATAGATCGAAATGACGGAACTTGCTTCTTTTAGATGTTTCGTGTGTCTCCTCGACGATAGATAGCGTTATTAATAGGTCTATTAATTATTTTAGGGGTTTATCGAATGACTTCACAGTAGATATGGGTGCCAAAAGTGCGGATGGATGTGTCGTCCCATGATATCCAAACCTGGAACGACACAATTTAGTCACGAGCAGCGTTGCCGTTCTTACATACTAATTCTTGTATCATCTGCCAAAATGTAAAGGCCTACTTTGTTGATAATGATACATACATACATAGATACATAAGCTCCGGTCTCTGTCCCATTGAGGTAGGAAGAGACCACAGATTGCCACTTGCTGTGATCCAAACACACCTCTTTCGCTTCATTTAGGTTCATAATTCGCTTCATATGCTCTTTGGATTCAAGTACTCCAAATACTGCCTTTTCTCAGTACATCACCAATTTGGTCAAAGTACGTTTGCCTAGGGCGCCCTCTCCCGTCCATTCCGACTACATTCGCACTGTATATTTTATTCGACAATCTTCTTTCATTTATTCTTTCCACTCTCTTTCCTCGTCACTACATATTGAATAAATACTATAGCTAAGACTAATGAATCATACCCTGCCAAGAGCAAGATGTCCGTTGTTCTTCGTGACGATCTCGTTTAGTTTCTCGATCATCACGGGGTACACTTTTTTCGAGTTTTCCTCCTGTTTCCTCTTCTTCACTTCTGGATCTGTTTCTTTTGCTACTTCAAGAGCCTCTGTAAAGGAAGGAAGATACAAAATAAATAAAACATCGCAATTGAATCCTTGGTTTGAGGATTGAACTATTTACGAAGTTACTTTTACCTTATACTTTCTGAAATTTTTAGTTTGTGGAAAGCTTGTTTGTTTTACAACTTTTGAAGTGTCCGTCGATCCAAAACCATTCTTCGGCTATAACATTGAACTAATAGGACTAGCAATATTGATATCTAGTTATAAAATCAACAATTCGGTGAGCATGGTTTCCCAAAGTAATAAAATTTCACTAGTTGTATTTATTGCGTTGGTAGAGCAACTACAACTATTGCGGTTTCTGTCATTTTGTATTTGTCAGATATTTTGCACAAACACCAATTCTTTCGAGAAAATCGAAAAGAAAAACAAAGGAATGCCAGCTTAGAAAGTGCCAACGCCCACTCTTTCCAGGCAAATTGTAGAAACCAGTAAGTGGGACGTGAGGGTTTTGCTGTGTCATTGACGAAGTGTTGACAACATATCACCACCATACTCTAGTAATCCTTTGAATGCATGTCAATCGTGACGTCATGTGAGATAAATAAGATGCTCTACGCACCCCGTCATCAGGGTAGGGAAGGATATGAAAACAATGGAGCTTTCTATTACTTACTAGTTCGGATATCAATAACAAATTCAGCGTTCCCGTCGATCTCAAGGTTCTCCTCCAAGGTTTTCCCTGCGAGGCCGTACTTGTGTCCCAAGTACCGGCAGATGGCCAGCGTCTCTGCGTATTGCCTCCCATCTATCTCCAGCACAGGCAGTTGGCCGTATGGTGTCTCTGGAATGAAAGAAAAAACAAGTCCTGATTATAGCATTTACAGAAATAAAATAAAAACGCACTCGCAGCTTAGGTCATATCACAGGGTCATATATTGGGTAACTAGCGAATTACTTTAAATTAGTGAGCAAAAATTGAGGATGTGAGTCAGGCCACGAAACTGAACGACTTTTCTCTTCCACGCTGGATTGGGAGCAAAGGAATTACTTATAATGGGCTAGCCAACTCTTCCCAGGCATACTGCAAAAGTCAGTAATTGTGATATGAGGGTATAGTAGCGTTTTAGGCGAAAGGCTGACAACCTATCACCATTACGCGCATGTTCCATCTAGTAACGGTTGAGAATAACACCACCCCGTCTCTTTCCGTGGGTGTCGTAAAAGATGACTCAGGAAACACAAACGAGACCCGCCTCCTAGTAATCCATCCCAGGCAACGACACTTCATTTTTTTCTGAATCTGAGGTGTCGTCCTATGGTCTCATGCGGTGTGGTGGGCTCTGTAAAGGGCCGTCTGATTCGAGACCACCCTCCTACCGAAGACCGACGCCAAACAGCTTGCTGTGTTCCGTCGGTGCGTGGGAGTACCAGTGCCCTTATAGGCATTTTCTGGGTTAACTCGCTCCATCGTCGACCTCATCTTTGACCTTTATGGTCAAGATTGAGGTCAAGAGTTAACCCATCTTATAATAAAAATTTAAAAAAAGATGTGAAACATAGCGTCAAGTGGTTTGACGAACACATCGTGACGAACACAGCGTCAAGTGGTTTGACGCTACACACTCAAAGGCCCACAGGTTTTCCCTTGTGTCGTGGGTCCCTCGGAACACACATAAAGACAAACATAAACCCGAGAACAAACATCTGCTTTTTTACACAAATATTTAAGAATCACAATTTTTTTTTTTGGTTTAAGAATCATATGATGCTCTACCTACCCCAATAGGGATATTAAACTTTTGAAAACATATATGACAAACATACATTAGATACATTACGCCGGCCGGTTTGGTCGAGTGGCACTGGCGCTGCCATTTTATTTATATTTATTTATATTATTATTGACGGCCGGTTTGGTCGAGTGGTAGTGACGCTGCCTCTTGATCGGCAGGTCCTGGGTTCAATCCCCAGTCGGGGCAAACATTTGTGTAAAAAGCAGATGTTTGTTCTCGGGTCATGGGTGTTTGTGTTTGTCTTTATGTGTGTTCCTTAGTGTGGGCCTTTTGAGTGTGTAGCGTTTATTTATAAAAATAAATAAAAAATATTTGTGTAAAAAGCAGATGTTTGTTCTCGGGTCATGGTGCTTCTGTCTGTTTTTAAGGATGTTCTGAGGGACCCATGTCATAAGGTAAAACTTTAGTATGGGCCTGTGAGTGTGTAGCGTTTTCTTCTTCTTCTATTCCTAGCGCTTAGTCCCGTTTCTCATTCGGGGTACGCTTTACCATGATCCAGGGTTTGGCAGGTCAAGTCATTACGGTGGAGCGACTGCTCTCTGATTTCTGTGACCCTGCTAACAGGGGAACCTGACCGGATTGGATCATGGTAACACATTCAGTCTCCTGAATGTGCAGGTTTCCTCACGATGTGTTCACTCACCGTAAGAGCATCGGTTAGTGTGCAACTAATGTACATAACTCAGAAAACTAGTCATTGGTACATGCTGGGGATCGAACTCGGTACTGTTGCTTACGAGTCCGACCCACTAGCCGTTAGACCACCGACGCTACAGACACTACACTACAGTGTGTAGCGTTTATTTATTAAAAAACTAACTGGGTTTGATTTCGGGCCACTGATCGAGGGGAATCCGTCGGTCTTCAAACTCCTGATCGCCGTACGCCAGAAGCATCCGGATGCCCTCACCCATCGCCTTCAGATGCATATAGTGCAGGATCACCTTCGGCATAGTACTGTAACATGGGCAACATTCATTTAAGATTTAAGTTGTTAATATTGGACTATAACAGTTACATTTCTCCATACTTTCTTTGATTCAGCAGCCATTACAATTAATTTTGATTTTAAATAAATAAATTGAAATATTTTTTTATTGGGAAACCGACAGTTAATAACAGTTTTTGACTTAAATTTAATTACTAGATTCTAATTAACCAATTATAGGTAACCACTGGTGCATTCAAGGAACAAGCGTGTTACAATTACAATACTTTAATTATGATAATTTAAAGACAAGATGAAAGATGAGTTACGGCCTCAGTGCCTCACTAATAATTCCCACACATTGCGTAGTATAAGCTTATAACGACCAAAACATATGAAAAACAGTTTTTGCGCATGTTATGTGCATGATCTATTAATAGTAAGAACGTTAATATTTAGAGTTTCACAGTTGTTGAGTGCTAATCCGAAATCATATATAATGATCTTTTAAACTGAGATAATGAAAGGTTGAATAAGTCGAGTTAATGCGTAGTTATATTATTATTGAGGTTATGAGTATCATTTACACATTTTTGCATTGGGTTTTTAACTGATGATTAGACTCAAGTACAGCTCGTGACTGGATATCGGTGTCATCTCATTTGACTGGATAACGGCGATCTGCCCTAAACAGAATTTGTCCTAACCAGAATCTACCCTAACCCGAGCGAAGGATTAATTCCAGTAATCTACAGCATCTCAACGGCGTGACAATATGGTCACCGTTTTATCCGTTCAGGTGGCGAAATTGAGAACTATCAAAATTTCATAAATTTGATGACGGCCCCTTTGACTGGCAGCGCCATCTCAAACTGAAAGTAGTTTGCAACATAATGTTCGGTTGACGGTGGCGCTGCTGGTCGGGGTGGCTCTCATCAAATGTATGAGTTTTCGAAAGTTCTCAATTTCTCCACCTGAATGTGTAAAATAGTCACCATTGTCATTCAACCGCCGTTGGTTAGAGGAATAATAATAATAAAAAATTAAAAAATAAAATAATCTTTGTTTCTCAAACAGCTTATACATTAATTCTTAGTCTAAGGAAAACTCACCATTAAGCAAATTAAAGTTTTACTTGTGTTGGGTGGGATGGTGTGTGTGTGTGTGTGTGTGTGATGTAATGATGTGTTGTGTAGTGTTAAAAATAGCCCTCTATATCAGCCTTGATACGCATCTTATCAATTTTAAAGAACTATTTACCGCATTAGATAAACACATAGACAGTTTATAACCATAAAACTAAATTAACAAACATTTAGTTTTATGGATCCTAAAAAATCTCATAGCAACACTGACTGCATACAGGTTATACATGTTGACCTTGACGCCTCGTAATAGCGCCGGCTTTCGTAGTGTAAATTTATAACCTGACGTGCTGCTGTCTGTATATACAAATCAGTTTTGATCATCAATATTGTGAATTATAACTATGACCACTGGCATACTAAAAACCTACCTACCAAACTATAATACCTACCAAGAAATAATAAAGAATAGTAATGAAAAACGAAATTTCGTTAAATATTATGTAGAGTGCACTAGTGCCATCAATATCTTTTTTATACTATCTATACTTCTATATCTATACTATCTATACTAATATTATAAAGAGGAAAGATTTGTATTTTTGTATGTAACGAATAGGCTCCGATCCGAAACTACTGGACCGAGTTTCAAAAATTCGTTCACCATTAGGATGCTACATTATCCCTGCGTAACATAGGCTTCTTAATTTTCCCGAATTCCCACGGGAACGAAGTCCCGAGCGGGATGCTAGTATTTGTATAAAGAGGTGAACATTTAAAGGTTTTTCATCCTATTTACGAGTTAAGTATCTACCAAAAAAACAAAGAGAATATAAACACTAATAGCGTATTACTTACATATGGAAGTTCGTTATTCGCATAGCACAGACCGAGTCGTGTAAAGAACACTTCATTCGTTTGGAAATCCTTACTGTTCCCTGTCTGTACATCTACGTAATTTTAACAAATTTTCATAAACGTCTCTCTCTTGAAGAAACTGAGGTTGAACGTGGGTTTCGTTGCAATAGTCGTCGAAAAGATGTCAAAAATAGTTTGGTTCCTCACTTGAATGTTGTTAAACACAGCGTAGCCTATCAAGAAGTTAAATTATTCAATAAATTGCCTGTCCATCTGAAGGTTCTAACCAATAATACTACTTTTCGGGAAAAAATTAGAGTCCTTTTGTTAAATAAGTGTTATTATAGTGTAGACCAGTCTTTCCCAACGTGGGCGATAACGCCCCCTTGTGGGCGCTGCAGGCCTAAAGGGGGGCGGTAAGAGACCCAGAAAAAAAAGGGGGCGTTGTGTAGGGCTTTGGGGTCGATTTATAATTTCATCTACCTAGCTAGGAAGACTCTTAGACACCGACTGAGCTCTCGACTCTCGACTACATCTTGTGAACATCAACTAATATTAATTAAGATATAGCTCAAACTCGGTTCGATATAATAGACCGCGGGCAATCATGTTTTAACAAGTTTTTGTTAAATAATCCGATTTGTACATTCCTGTATCAATCGGCTGGTTCTATAATACTTGTTCTTGCTTGTCGAGTACGATTGGGCGTCGAATGAGATAAACGAGTTTATGCACGTTTGTCTTATTCCTGTTGGTGCGTGCTGCTTATGCAATCCTATATAAACGACGTAAATTTATTTTATTTTCATTTGCGGTTTCGCGCATAATAGATAAGCAGTACTTCATTATAACACTTACGTATTTCTCAAAACAAAACAATGTCGGAAGTAAAAAAGAAGAGACGGCAATACTCTGCGGAATATATTAAATTTGGATTTATTGAAAATCCCACAAACCCGTCGTCGCCTTTGTGTCTTCTATGTCTAAAAACATTTTCGAACGAAGCAAGGAAGCCTTCAAAACTGCAAGATCATTTGAATAAAATGCATCCAGATAAGAAAGACAAGAATGTAGCATATTTTCAAGACCTAGAGAAGAAGCATAATATTCAGCCAAGTGTTGATACACTTTTCGGCGGCTGCTAAGCAAGATGACGACGGACTTCGAGCTTCGTACAATATCTCTTTGTTAATTGCTCAAAAAGGCAAACCACACAACATCGGAGAAGAGTTAATTTTGCCAGCAATAAAGGAAGTAATAACTACTGTGCTTCATAAACCGGCCGCAGATATTATCCGAAAAATTCCTTTGAGTAATAATTCTGTGCAAAGACGAATTGATGAAATGGCTGAAAACATTGAAGAATCATTGTGCAATCATCTGAGGACTAGTCAATTCTCAATTCAGCTCGATGAGTCCACTTTACCAACTAATGAAGCGTTGTTGCTATCTTACGTGAGGTTTATTAAAGATGAGAAAATACGTGAAGAACTATTGTTTGCCAGAAATTTGGAGACAGATACAAAAGGCGAAACCATATTCAATACATTGGAAAAGTTTTGTGAAGAGAAAGAGATTCCTTTGAAAAATATTATATCAGTTGCTACGGATGGCGCTCCGGCTATGACAGGGCGCCATAAAGGCTTCATAGCGTACTTATAAAATAAAATTCCAGATGTCCTTGCTATACATTGCGTTATTCATAGACAACATTTGGTTGCTAGAAACTTAAGTGAACGACTATTTCAATCACTGCAATATGTCATCAAAGCAGTCAATAAAATCCGTAGCAGCTCTTTGAATGATAGATTATTTCATCAGCTTTGTGTTACTAATGACGAAGATTTCAACCGTTTATTGCTTCATACTGAAGTTCGTTGGCTGTCAAGAGGCAATTGTCTGATTCGATTTTACAACCTGTTTGACTCTGTGATAGAGTTCTTGGAAACTAAAGATACAGAACTGCGCAACAAGCTCATAAAATCAAAGAATGATATAGCTTACATGACAGACCTGTATAAATTGTTCAACGACATGAACCTCCAACTGCAAGGCGATGAACTAAATTTAATTAAAACAAAAAATGTCGTTGCTGCTTTCGCAGCCAAACTGCTTCTGCACAAAAAGAATATGGGCAGACGTGAGTTTCACAATTTTCCGAATTTATCAGTATCCTGCAGTAACGACGACTTGTTTGCCTACTGCCAACATTTGGAAAACCTCCACATTGACTTCACCGAACGATACCAGGACATTTTAAACTTGGAAATACCAGACTGGGTGTTGGATCCGTTTTCAAATGTCAACATAGCAATGTCACCTCAGCTGGAAGAAGAACTTATAGAATTGACAACAAACGAAGAAATAAAAATCAAGTTCAAAAATGGATATCAAGAATTTTGGCTTCAAAAACCGATCCTGCAATTGTACCCTGGATTGTGGTCGATTGTTCAACGATTCTTGATAGCATTCCCATCGTCATATTTGTGTGAACGTGGTTTTAGTGCTGTGGCAACGCTGCTTACTAAAAAGAGAAATCGTTTGCGTGTTACCGAACGTGGCGACTTGCGGCTGTTTTTGAGTAAATTGGAACCTGATATCAACAAACTTATTGAACAGCATCAGATTCAACCTTCACATTAGTTTTTATATAAGAATTGATTATGTTTGTTTTATTTTCAATAAAAGATACTCTGTCCGAATACTATAAAGTTGCGTTTCAATAATCAGTTATAAGTACTTAGCGGTTTTTAAGTATGTTTAAAAAGGGGGGCGTTAAAAAATAATTTATTCTTAAAGTGGGCAGTAGACAAAAAAAGGTTGGGAACCCCTGGTGTAGACGAATATATTAATGATAAAAATTTTGTTGATTGAATTAAATTTTAGTTGACATAAGTTTGTACTATATTTTGACATTTTAATGGATATATAACATAAATTTTACAAAAGTATTTTACAAATTAATTTAAGTTGACTTTGAATTGACTTTAATTTTAATTGCTTATTTTTATATTTTATTATTATTGTTTAAATGACTTCGCTTTTATCAATTATTATTATTATATATGCATTTTTAATTAAATTTTATGTACTTAACACCAATATTCAACACAATTCTATTGTTAAGAATGGTAATAAATGAAATGAAATGAAATATTAGTGATCTTATTTACAGCCTTAATTTATTTCTTCTTAATTTAAAATCACTTTAAACATGCTCACCTCTTTTCGGGGCAGACAGAAAAAGAACATGAAGTGCTCAATTGCTCGTAGAGACGGAAAATGTTGAAGTTTAGATAGACATAACGAAAAATCTTTTTATTGTAACATGATAAATTAGGACGCATGGTGTAGGTAGAGAATGTAAAGTAGATTTTTCTTGTTTGATCAGTTTCTTACAAACTGTGAGTTAGGACATATTTTCGGGGGGATGGGGTGAAGGACGGGGAAATCGCTGCGGTACAAAGCAGATTCATGTTCAGCATGGTCAATTTAGTCTAAAAAAACCCTGTACTAAATGAAATGAAAAAAATTAAAATAAAAAATTTATTTATTTTCGGTTTGCGTTTACAACATTTGGGTTGGCATCTCCTATTAAGTATTTCAATACTTGTGCCAGGAGATACCGCTCCTGCAAGGACTGTGTAAGTATGAAAGCAAATTGTGTAGAAAATTTAAAATATGAATTACAAAGAAAACAAAACTTCACTGATATAAGACTAGTTGTGTGTATAAGTGAGCGTGTTTGTGTTTGAGTAAGAGGGTGTATGTGTGTGTGTGAGTGTTGTGTGAGTGAGTGTGTTTATGTGGAAATTTAGATTGATTGACCCACACTGTGAATTGAAGAAAAGATTCTACTTCATTATATTCCAAGGGGAAAAGCCAGTCTACAAGTAATTTTTTACAGCTCTGTATATTTTTAGGGTAGATATTAAGTGCTTTGTGTGCGCGGTTATATAAGTGGTAACTTACTTTGTTCAGCTGAGATCTCGCGAAGGAAGTTCTGATCGGGTCAGCTACGGCAACATTTTGGATCCTAATTATTTAGTTTATTCGGATCAAATGGTAAGATCTTATGTAGCCGTAGGATAGCATTCATCACATACAGTTTCCTAGCGCTGTGGACCCCAGAGGTAGAGTAAAGTTCAGTTGTAGGGAATCTGTATCTTTTGAAGTGCATCACATTGAGCATTGAACGCTGGGCTCTTTCAAGCCCGATAAACAGCGACTGATCAAGAGTATTGACCGCCCTAGGCTAATTACGAGGACGCGCCCCCGCCAGTTGTCCTTTAATCTGCATGACATTCAACCTTAAGATGGCAAACCATTTTTTAAGCTGACCGTACATAAAGGCAAATTACCTCACGCATTATATTAAGATATAATGTATGTATGTAATGTATGTAAAGAAACGATTTTAGCGCGCCCCTCCCAATCCTCGCGCTCTAGGCTGCAGCCTAATTAGTCTAAGGGTTAATCAGGGCCTGCCAATAAACACGGTCTTACCAGCACCACCCCAAATCGAAATGCAGTATGCGTTGATTGGGCAAGATCTATATATATTTTGCGTAATAGTTCTAAATAACTGTTTTCGCGATTTGCGTTTTGTCGACCTAATGTTGGATTTTTCCACCAGTCTGTATATAATAGATTAACTAAAAAACACTGATTATAAAATTGCCAAGACCAAAAAAACAAAAAAGACGTTTTCTTCCTATGTAATATTTTACACCTGTTCTTATACAATTTTAAAAAAATAACAAAATATGTATGTGATGTAGAAGCCAATATGATACAGAACTCAGCATACTTGCTGTCTATGATAGACAACAATATGTTTTTTATAAGTATTTTCTTTAAGTGGCACCCGACTTACCTGTTTATCTGAAGCAGCCACAAATACAAGTCCTCGCGTCACAAAATCCGCAGATCCACTAAAACTCTATCGAATATAAGTGAAATCATTCAGATATATCGAGGTAGTGTCTCTGATAGTGATTAGGTACTCGCAATAAAATAAGTCAACAAAGAAAACAGTTTTTTGCTTCTTTTAAATGACTCAGCTTATTTTGATTTCGGCGACAAATATATATGTACATATAACGAATAATGACGAGGTATAACAATGACGACTTCTTTTCAATTTGCAGAAATTAGAAAAATTAAATTCAAAATAACCTGGAGACTTCGAAATGTACAGACAACAAATAAGGTTTTATTGCGAAAACTGTTATAGTCACTACCAAGATTATTCGATGTGTTTGTTTGCCTTATTAACCTTTGGAACTTTTTTATTTATAGGCTAGGGTTTTTTTTTCAATTTCTTCGTACCGTATAGAAAGAACTCTATTCGTACCGAATAGAACTAGGCAATTTTTTTGCGGACCATTACTACAATGGTCTAAGAATTTTAACTGAAAAAGAATCGATGCTGGGTTTCCAGGGCAACAAAAGTAAAAACATTAAGTAGAGTGGGGTTACAAAAGAGCCGAAAGAAAATTAGCCAAATTTAAATAACAGTGTACGACGAATGATTTGAAAATTTTCTTTACTTGTCTGTTTGTTCATTTGTTCCCAAATTCCATAGACCAACTAGATATCCGGTCGGCGCAAAAATCAAAGCTGAATGCTGTCCGCGTGAATTAGTTTTAAAACAGTTTTTAGTTTAACTAAACTACACATAGCAATAAAATCACAAATACAAATAAAAAAGCTCACTTCTGAAATGGGCTGTTATTTGCAGAGACGTTTTTGGCGCCCCAATCCTATATCTACATAGTTTGTGTTTTGTACTTAGATCGAAGCGCAAAACTATTTGGCAAAAATTTTCGAAATCGCACGAACTTCTGTTAGCTAGATAACAGGAGGGCTATTCCACTATTCAATGGCGGTGGCATGACAATGGTCGCCATTTTTAACCGACTTCAAGAAAGGAGGAGGTTCTATGTTCGACTGTTGTTTTTTTTTAATGTTTGTTCACCGCTTTCTCCGCCAATTATGGACCGATTTTCAAAAATCTTTTTTTTTAGACAGAGTATAGTGGTGGTCCCATATAAATTTTATCGAAAATGATTCAGCGCTTTTAATAAAATCAACAAAAACAAAAAATACTACAAACCAGAACATCATCTAAATAAATGAGTGACATTTTCGTTTGTGGTTATCTGCTAATAGGCATTGTAGTCAGCAAAAAATACTAGTTATCTACTTTGTGCGAAATGTTGTTGAGATTTCAGTCGGTGACTCATGTTTTTTACCGTGAAAAATTATACTATATCTGTTGGTGGCAAAGTAGAAAACTATCGTTTCATATTGACGGCTGCTTTGACTGGCGATGGGACGAGGCGCCACCGGCACCGCCAACTAAATGTCAAGTTGCTAAGTTGTGTGCTAAGTGTCTCGTTCGGTTGGCGGTGGCGCTGCTAGTAGGTGTGGTTGTCATTAAATGTATACAAGTTGAAAAAGTCCTAGCTTTATTGAAAATCCTGAACCAGTATCACTTACTGAATACTTTTTTTTTGGGGGGGGGGGGAAATTTTGACTCGGGCGCACCCCCCGAGCGCTACCCGCGAGGGCGCGTGCCTGGTGTAAGAGTGATTAGGCAAAAAATGAACTATTCACATTGAGAAAATATTAAAAAAAAATTTTTTTTTCATAAATGTGATCTTTGAGTGATACTGGTTCAGGATTTTGAATATAGCTAGGAGCTTTGTTTTCATCCAGTATTTATGGTTTTGATAGTTCTTAATTTCACCATCTGAGTGGGTAAAATGGTCACCATTGTTATTCAACCGCTATCGAGACGCCATTGATAAATGGAATAGACACCCTAGTTTATGTTTCAACAAATAAATAAGATGAGCTTCAAAGTTATCTTTCTCGGCAGAAAATAAAATGATAAGATTATGATAGAAATTCCATATTGCAAGATACGACGGCTATCGTTTAAGGAAAACGATTTTTGTATCTTTTATATTTTTTTAAATTGTATCATTCGCTAAATCTAGCACATGTATTACGTTACTTTATGTACACACGGCAGCAAATCAGGCTACCTATACGTGTTGACCTTGACATAACGCCCTTATGTCGCTTTTAATAGCGCCGGCTTTCCAAACCTTTTGTATATATCCTGACGCTCTACTGTTAGTACAATAATAGTAGATTGTTGCACCGAGCGCAAACTCACATTAGCAAGGTGCGTAATCTACTTTTCTTTTCCTCCCTAGAGGTTTAATGTCTTCCATGACGTAGGTTATATACAAAGGTTTGGAAGGCCGGCGCTATTAAAAGCAACATAATGGCGTTATGTCAAGGTCAACATAACACTCGTGCGTAAATAACTCACTTTGCGCTCGGGCAACAATCTACTATTACCAGATACACTCAACTTATAACACCCCTCTCTTTTTTGTCAGGGGTTCAAAACTGTACTCTTTACGTAAACTTCAGAGGTATTATATTTTTCTAGATATTGAAATGTATTTATTACTTAGGCTCTTCTAGCTCAGAGGGGGCAACCAGGGATCTAGCTGATCGAGACCAGGAAAAGTCACAGAATCAGAGGAATCTAACTCGCGCGGCCGAAGCCACGGGAGAGAGTGCGTCAGATACGTAATACAATACGCGCCAAATCACGCGAATCAGTTTAATTATCCGAACTTTCGCTAGGCGTTACGCGTTCGCTAGGCGTAAAACCTCCACAATACTGTAGTGTAGAGGTTCTATACCTACCTCTCACGTTAACCATCTACTTGCAACGCCTTTTGCTAATGGTTCTGTAATCAAAATCTAAAACAGTTTTTGATGCGGAAATAAAAATATAACGCGGCCGAAGCAGCGGAAAGTTTCTCCATAAAAGTGATTCTCTGCCTTTTCCTGCTCTTCATCACCCCTTTCCGTCACTAGGTCCCTCAGAGCTACGCTAAATTTTGCGTCTATGGATGGATGTATGGATGTTTGTTATTCTGTCACGCTCAAACGGCTGGACCAATTTTGGTAAAATTTGGTATGAAGCTAGCTGACACCCTGGATTAACACATAGGCTACAAAATTTTCCCAAATACTTACGGGAACGAATTCCCGGGCGGAAAGCTACTCAGAAATAAAGAAATCGTGTAAATCTATAAAACTTTTATTGAACTAAAAACAACATACAAAAGGTTCAAAAACAACAAAGCAACACTTACAAAGTAATGAAAAAATACTTGATAGCAAAACAACAAATAAAATTTTTACAGGTTTCATGCATAACACAGTTTTTAAATTTTATTTATTTAATAATGTGATTCGGGTGCCTGTGCTACATACTCCTTGACCTTGGGTAGTGATAACACTTTGTCCTGGAGTTTCTTGAAACTAGGGTACTTGGTGTCCAGGTCTGGCATCTCTGTCAACCATTTAAGGGCGTCGTATACTCCGGCGAAGACAAAGTCTGCCCAAGTTAGCTGGAAAATAAAATTCATAGAGTTAGTACGACTAGATTAAAAAAGCATTGTTCAATTTAGTTTTTAACGCTTACCCGCGTGAGGGATATTCACAATTACCTACGGTGGAGGTCTTTACCTAGCAGGTGGTATCTGTCAGGCTTGTAAAAAAAAACCTACACGCACGACGCGACGTAATGTGCTTAGTAAGGGAATGAAAAATTTCGCCGCTTGATTTGAAGTCAAAATTTTTCTTTTCTTAAACCGCTGCGCGATTTATGAACACCCGTGCGTTCATAATCGCGCCATGCGATTTGTATCGCACGGCGTGTAAACAAGCGCGCGACGGGTTAAAATTATTTTTGAAAGTATTTTTCGTCAACTGGAGTTGCACTGCCGCTGAATACCTTTCCTTTTTATCATGTAGGAATAATTATGTGTCAAACTTGACTAACAATGGTGTCAGGTTTCAAACCGGCAAATTGCAGGTTAAACTTTCGACTAACTACAGTCGTTATACTCATACAGAGGTATTCTCGTCGTCTCTCGTTGAGTCGTTATACTCGTACAGAGACAGGGGGTTATAGGGGAGACAGGAGTTGGTTGTGACACACGGGTAGGGTGTTACAGTGGCTAGTTATTATTTATTAGCGACCATTGCCGATTGCCATTTGCCGTGTGGTGATCGGTTGAGAATAGCACCACCCAATCTCTTTCCGTGGGTGTCGTAAGAGGCGACTAAGGAAACACAAATGAAATCTGCCTCCTAGTTATCCATCACAGGCAACGACAAAATTAAATAAATTCATTTTTTTCTGAATCTGAGGTGTCGTGCTATGGTCTCATGCGGTGTGTTAGGCTCTGTAAAGGGCCGTCTGGCTCGCGACCACCCTCCCACCGAAGTCCGACGCCAAACAGCTTGCTGTGTTCTGTCGGTGCGTGGGAGTACCAATGCCTTTCTAGGCATTTTCTGGGTTAGCTCGCTCCATCGCCGACCTCATCTTTGACCTTTATGGTCAAGATTGAGGTCAAGAGTTAACCCATCTTATAATATAAAAATAAGTCATATTATTCATTCCTGTAAGATTTGGCAAGTTTTCTATCATTTACATTACAGTAGTTTTTGTAAAAATGTTTTTGGTTTAGTTTTTATTGCCATTGTATAACAACCTATCAGTGTCAGAACCAACCCCTGTCTCCCCTACTCGTAAACCAGAGGTCTCCGTATTATAAATCGATGAAGGCGACTACAGCACCCGATAAAGGCAGCACATATAGGAATAGTGCCATCTCCGTCTCTCAACAGGCCTGGGCCGGCAGTGCGAACAGTGTCGATACACGAAGTTTACGGACTATGAAAGCGTGCGTGCGTAAAAACATGTTCGAAAGTTAGAAAAATGAGATTTATGAAAAGGTACTTAACAGCTTAACGAAAAATGCGTTAACTACTTATCGAGAGTGTTGCAGACGAACATTTTGATAGCAAATTCAAGTTCCTGTGTGCATTTTACTATCGTTTTTACAGCTTAAAAGATACACAATATTGGTATTTAGAGGTGACTTTGTGAGCTTTTTCTATCGAACCAAAAGTGCTGAATCATGTTTTCAGCAAACTACTTATCTAGTTTATGTCCTGAATATTACCGTAGTATTTTTTTTTAGATTTAATGCAGTGCGTCATGCTTATCTACGCATCATAAAATCGTAGTTTAGGTGCTATAGTCGCCTTAATTACCACTAATCTTATATGAGGATTTTAAATTAGTAAGCGAAACTTTATGGGGTGATTCTACCCGTGAAACTGGACAATTTTTCCAACAGAACCTATAAGTCAAAAAACTCAAAAAACTTTGACTTCTCATTCTTTTCGTACTCATTCTATTTTTAGGGTTCCGTAGCCAAAGGGTAAAAACCGCTGTCCGTCCGTCCGTCTGTCACCAGGCTGTATCTCATGAACCGTGAAAGTTAGAGAGTTGAAATTTTCACAGATGATGTATTTCTATTGGCCCTATACCAACAAATACTAAACACTAGAATAAAATAAATATTTAACGGGGCTCCCATACAACAAACGTGATTTTTTTCCCGTTTTTACAGATGATTCTGTCCGAGGCTGTATCTCATGAACTGTGATAGTAAGACAGTTGAAATTTTCACAGATGATGTATTTCTGTTGACGCTATTATAAGAAATACTAAAAAAAGAATAAAATAAATATTTAAGGGGGCTCCCACACAACAAACGTGATTTTTTGCCGTTTTTATAGAGATATATATTTTTATAGGTACGGAACCCTTCGTGCGCGAATTCGACTCGCACTTGGACGGTTTTATTTTAAATATATTTCGACCTACGTTGCTCGGGTAAAGTTTTTTCGATTAGTGGGGTGATTTACATTCTTAATTTTAGCTAACTAGTTTTAAATTCACCCAATAAAGCGCTTTCTTTGAAAAACGTTTTTCGTAAGAGAAAAAGTAGATACGTAGGAAAGAATACCTTGCCAAGAGCGAGATGTCCACTGTTTTTGTTAATAATTTCATTTAGCTTGTCAAATAAACCAGGGTACACGTCCTTGTTTTCTTCTTGTTTTTTCTTCTTTACATCAGGGTCTTTTTCATGAGCCACCTGAGCTGCCTCTGAAAATGTGAAAAGATTTCAAAGAATGTCAGAGAATAATCTTCTTCTTCTTATCGTGTGGGTATAGTCAAGTGTGTGGCTAGCTTGTCTAACCCTGGTGTCAGAGTTTTCAAACCGCACAATGGAGTCTCACGATATGTGTCAGATCCTTTTTTCGTCTGATCAGTAATTCGCCAGAACCGTTTTTCGTCAGATTCTACATTAGTCATTTCCTTTTTTGGTCGTCTCCGTAATTCGTCATATCCTACATTAAGCAGATGCTTTTTCCGTTAGATCCGTAATTCATCAGATCAAAAGTACAGTTTCATTCAAAATTGATTTACAACTAAGTTACTTTGAAAATGTTTTCAAACAAAATGGGCCAATCACCTTTTTCCTTCTCTTCCCTTTTTAATATGACATTAGTATTATTTAGTATCTGATAGAGACTCCTTACATCGCTAGAATTGTCATTTAAGTAATATAAAAGAATTTCAAGATATGACATTTTCCGGAAAATATTTGAAAAACATTATTGAGAATTTGTGGAATTAAAAATATTAATTTGATAAATATCGCAGTATATAATATAAAAATTATTATGGCGAGCAGTTCGCACGGTGAAACTGTTTTTAGTTTCATAGACTCAAAACGCGGAAATAAAAAGCTTATACGTGCAGGTCACCAATACTGCTTTACTGTGAAGAATAAAGATGGCAGTTCTAATTGGAGGTGCATCAATAGAAAAGTGTGTAATGGTATGAAAATTTTATGTACATAATTAATATTTAAAATAGAGTACAGATTTATAATACGAAAAAGCAGTCACTCACACCTAAGAAACTACTGTTATTTTTCGAAAGCGTAGGACTCGGCAATAGCGGCATCCGGCGATCACAAGATTACAGACGGTCACAGTGAAAATTTAGAACAATTATTTTGGCTTATATTTGCCCTATAAAGAACCCTCACAATTTTTTCTTTAAAAATCTCCCATATCCATAATTTTAATGTCTGAAAAAATCCGAGCTAGGTACTGTTCCTGACCTGACCCTGGTTTGTCTTGTTACAGGATCCATCACGATAAATCCGTACCTGAATACCGTATTACGTGAGAGCAAGCATATATGTTTACCTGATTTTTTAAAAAATAAATTTGATATTGCAATGGACAAGTGCAGGAAACGCGTATCCACTGAGTACAAATCTATTCCCAAAATTTTTGATGATTGTTTAAATGACATAGATCTATCTGATTCGGAAAGTCATCATTTGCCATCTTACCGATCAAAATCGGACCAACTTTATAATGCAAGAAAAAAAGCATTCAATACCAAAAATAGTTGCTTCCAGTCAGTAAATGAGGTAAAATTTCCGTCAATTTTGTCTAATGGTTTTTTAATTCATGAAGCTACTGTGGAAAACCCATTTTTTATTTTCTCAACCCAAGAACTCTTGAAATTAAGCAAAGAAACTGATCTAATGCTAGGCGATGGAACATTTCAAACCGTACCAGGCCCGTTCTATCAGCTTTATTGTTTACATGTTGACTATGGTAGTACTAATGAAGAGACTTCAATAATACCAGTATTTTTTTGTTTACTTCAAAATAAACAACAATCTACTTACGAAAAACTATTTACGGTTTTGAAAAATGCATTTGGCATCGAGTTGCGGTTTTTCAAATCCGACTTTGAATTGGCTGTAATGAATGCCATACGGATGGTATATCCGGACATTCTAGTGAAAGGATGTTATTTTCACTTTAAAAAGGCTATATACAAAAAAGGCAAAGAATTGGGTATGTTTGAAAGCAAAGACGGAAAAAAAATTGTAAATTTGACTACCTCTTTAGCTCTCTTACCGTCAGATTACGTACCTGAAGCTTGGCTCTATATTATGAATATTTCTCCAAAAACATCACATTTTGAAAATTTTCAAGAATATTTTACCGCCCAATGGATCAAAAAAATAACAGCCAGTGTCTGGACATGTGCACAAGAAAGGCACAGAACCACAAATGCACTAGAAGGCTGGCATAATAGACTAAAGATTAAGTTAGAGGAGAAAAAGAATTTATTTTTATTTGTTAAAACGTTGAAAGATGAGGCAAAGTATTTTGAAAAAAAAATGAAGCAAGAACAAGTTGGTGAGGTGACAAAAAAGAAAAGGAAGTCAAAAACAATCATAAAAGATTTAAAAATAGCAAATATAATAAATGACTTATTAAAAAATAAAATAACAATAGATAATTGTATTCAAATGTTGTCGTGGGCATAAATAATTACTATAGTATTCAAAAATTGTCGTGAGCATAAATTAAATTAAAGTGATTTCAAAACTACGTTATGTTTACTTATTTTGTTTGTAATAGTACATGACGCAAACTGGCTAATGTAAGATCTGGAGAAAAAAGGAATTGGCCAATGAAGGATCCGGCAAATATCGGATCTGACGAAAAACCGACCTGACAAAAAACGGATCTGACTTTAGTATGATCAGACGAATAAAGGAACTGACACATATCGTGAGACTCGCACAATGGCCTCTGACTTGGTTTTAACGACTGTAGTCAATCGACAACAGCCGGGACTGACAGCTTAACGTGCCCTCCGAAGCACGGAAACGCTCGAGATAAAATGCTACTTTGGTCACCCATCAGGTTCCCTGCCTCTGTGTACATTGCTTAACCTCACTGATCGGTTGAGATCAGCGAGCGCCACTGGGCTACGAGCGCTTCAGAGAATAATGAGAAGTCAGAATAAGGTTTTGCAAGATAAAGTAAAAAATAGCGCTTTGTTTCATAGAACATTCAAAATGCTTTTTTTATTATTATGAGATGGGTTAACTGTTGACTCCAATCTTGACCAAGCAAGATCATAGATGAGGTCGACGATGCAACGAGTTAACCCAGAAAATGCCAATTAAGGCACTGGTCTCCCACACACGACGGAACACAGCAAGCTGTTTGTCGTCGGACTTCTGTACGAATGGTCGCGAACCAAACGGCCCTTTACAGAGCCTGCCATACCGCATGAGACCATAAGACGCCACCTCAGATTGAAAACAAACTGAGGTGTCGTTGCCTAAGATGGATTACTAGGAGGCAGATCTCATTTTTGTTTACTTAGTCGCCTCTTACGACACCCACGGAAAGAGATGGGGTGGTGTTATTCTGAACCGATCACCACACGGCGGTAAATGCTACTTAAAATAACTCAAAGTAGTAAATTACATTAGCATTTTTAACTTGACGCCTATTCGCAAAGGTGCAGTCTTCCTCAGAGAAGAATAGGCAAGAATACAATTACTTCTATACCTTACTGATGTAATACCTTAAGGTAGCCTAGAAGAAACGGCTACCTTGCAATAAGGCCGCCTTGTTGTACACTATGTTTTATGTTCCGTTAATTGTACTGTATGTCTGTGTGTGAAAATAAAGTATATTGTATTGTAACTGTATTCCTGTGGATTTTTGTTAATAAATAAAATAAACTTCACTCACTGATTCTAATGTCGCTGATGAAGTCGACGACCTGGTCGATCTGAAGGTCCTGCTCTAAGGTGTCTCCGGCCAACCCGTACTTGCGGCCGAGGTACCGCGAGATAGCGACGTTCTGTGCGTATTGCTGCCCATCTATTTCTATCACTGGCATCTGACCGTATGGAGTATCTGGAAACAGGAGAATAGTTGTTCACAAATAATTTATCTATGTCACTGACGTAGTCTGGCAAATTAGCGAGCTTAAGTGGCAGTGGGCTGGTCATATCTGACGTAGAACTGATGGCCGTTGGGGCAGACGAACTCTAGAATGGAGACCTCGAATCTGCAAACGTAGCGTAGGGCGCCCTGTAACTAAGGTGTTTTTTTTTATTAATAATGTGTTTGCTCTTGACCACAATCTAGCACAAGGGCGAAGATGCGGTCGAGGATGAAGCGAGCTCACCCAGAAAATACCTATTCACTCGAATTTTAAAGAGGTCCGGGTTATATGAGCTCGGAAATACAGACGCAGGCAGGGAGTTCCATTCCTTGGCAATGCGCAATATAAAAGATGATGAAAAGCGCTCATTGCGGATTCGTAAGGTAGCGGGCAGTGATTGCAGGAGGAGAGCTGAAGACCGAGCTCAGTGGCGTGCCATAGGAGAGGCCTATGTCCAGCAGTGGACTAACACAGGCTGATGATGAAATAATTTTTAGGGAAATAAAAATAGCGCGAATGGGACTTGAACCCACGACATAAGAAGAAATATAATAACTTACGTAAGTTATTATTTATTCTTATGCCCCAGGTTAAGATCTACTGGTGCTCTAACCAACTTAGTCATCTGTGTCTCGTACGGAGAACTGACTCATAACACTTAAACTAAATAGGAATAGTTGTATAAGCTTCTTCCTTCTAGTACACATGGAACATACCGCTGTTTTCATAGTAGTTTCTGCACTTATAATTTAAAAATACAAAACATACACATATACGCTCACGTCTTAGTACTCCACTGACATAAAGTGTCTGGACTGGCTGTCATCTATAAATTACAGCATTTGTCTCTAGGATGCATTGAAAGTGACAAATTCGCAGGAATTTTGACAAATTGAACGGAACTTGACGCAGTGAATTGTAAACAATTTGAAATATTTGAAAATTTTGTTAAAATTTTAAAGACTAAGTGAATTTTTGTATAAAGTTTTATTAATATTCAATTTTGTGACCATGAGAATATGCTTGGTTTGTAAATATAAACAGAATAAAAGAGATAATCGGTCAATGTACAAGTATGTTTTTTTACCAACTGTTTTATTTAAAAATGTTGTTTAAAACATCTTAATTCTACTTTAAATTATTAAAAATTGTCGGGAAGACAATTCTCTTTTTCTAAGTATATATAAGGTCCTAATTTATTAGTCACTTTCCTTTTAACACGTTATTGTGTAGGTCAAAATATATCATTTGAGTCAAAAAACAAAAGCATAATATTAAATTTAAAAGGTCTTGAAAAATTTTGTTATGATATTTTTTCATTACTATGTTGAATAAACCCATCCATTCAAACGTAAATAATAATGGCAGTAGTAGAGCGGGCGAGCGGGGAGTGGACGGCTATAATCGAAAGAGAACCATTCCTTTATCTTTAAATGGAAAATTAATTTTTTTTTTTTTTACAAAATTTAATTTTCAGATAATTTATTTGTATGTTGTTTTTTGGAATACTATCAACCTATACAATAACGCCTTAGAAGGTAAGTGACTAATAAATTAGGACCTTATATATAGTAATGTTAAAATGACTATAAAAGATAAAATTTTCGCATTTTCAATTTCGCTTGATTCGCCCGCTTTATTTCGCTAGTGCTTCCAAAGACAGTCGATAAAAACAATGTCGATAGAAACATGTTATAGGTATATTAGTGTAAAATATTACTTAATGTTACGTACAATGGCAAACAAAACCGTTTTTATTTTGTTGAGTAGGTACCCATGATTACTTTTTTAGGGTTATGTAGTAGACTACAAAGTTATAGTTTCGCCATATCCGTCTACTCGCAATTTTCTAAGAGACCCTTGATACTACAAAACTGTAATCACACCTTAGTATAGCTTTCAACAAAATAAAAACGGCAAATTATTTGGGCCCGCCATAGAACAAATTTGTTCATGGCTCATGAGACATTATTTTAATTTGCTGTAACAGTGGACGTATTTTATAACGTGTAAATAGTGCACAGTTGGCTTCTGGTATTTGAAAGCAGCCTGTATAGCAGAACTGTATTATAAGCTCTACATTAGAAGCAGGTAATACATATAAGTTTTTTGGTTACATTCTTTTTATTAACTGCTACTTTATGATTTTCTGTAGTTATTAAGTCAGTATAGTCTATGGCTGTAAGAACAGAAACATGGTAGTGTTCAAGTTCAATAAAACTGTTTTAAATTGTAAGGAGAAACAAGTAAAATCAAATATAAAGTAATTAAATATTTTACTAAAAAATATGGTGCAGTCTTTATTTTAATAGGGAGCCATTATAAAAAGGTTTGTTAACTAATAAGCAGTGGTCGGAATAGGCTGAATATATTTACCTAAACTTTGAAGAACAGAGTCAAAAAGTGGAGTCTCCTTAGGACTACATTTTTCACATAATAATTAATAAGTCACCTCATATACAGGGCTTTACGTAAATCTCTTTCAACCTCTCGAGTGGTTAATCAATCCATGACACTGAACAACTCCCCCAAGGAACATAGGTAAAAATGCGAAAAAAAAAATTTGATGCCCTATATGCTGATGAAGTTTTTATGGGAACTCAAATCTTTTTTTCGTAATGACTAATTTAGCACCCGAGAGCTTGAAGAGATTTACCTAAAGCCCTGTATAAAATCAATATTTGTACTTTTGTATGACGACCTAAATATATTTTTTTGTCTCCCTAAATACACCAAAATGCACGTCCCACATAAGATAAAAATTATAATTTATTTTTTAATTTTAAGAACCACATCGATTTTTAGATTGAAAACGGTTATAAGTATTTTTAGGATGTCTTAGAAAGTTTGAACCTAGAGTCGCGTCTGTTGGTGTACATATTTTTTTTTGCATTTGTTTCGGGTTAACCCTTTGTACAAACTTTTATAAACCCTTTGTAGTTTTGGGCTATTTTTTATATTTTACTTAACTATACATTGCAAGCGCCAGTTGTAGACTGCAGTCAAATAGTAATCAAGAAAACGGTCTCTTAGCTACTTCGAAATTTTTTTCTCTACTTTTACTGCTAGTACTTTTACTGGTAATTTAGTACGAAACGCATGCCAAAAAAGCCGTAAGGCCGCCCATGGGCATTTTTGTTTTCTCATTATTTGACCGTTATCAAATGGTAAATGATAGAAAATAAGACACTAATGTGAGAAAATGGTTTTATTGTTTACGCAAAATTGACGCTCTGCTGTAAGAAAAACAGGTCATCTTATACTTACATACTTTTGCGGAAAAAGAAAAATTAAGCTCTACATTCCGCTAGAGAACATAAATAGTCGACTTATCGACTTTTGGTCCTCACTAATTAAAAGTACAAGCCAAGGCAAAGTACTAAGCACTAAGGCAAAGTACAACTTGAGCTGATTGCCTGCCTACCCCGCTGGGGAATACATATAGTTTGTCGACTAATCGACTTTTGGCCTCGCTACGTAGAGTTCGGTTTTCTGCCGCTGCCGCCTACAACGCCAAAATGGCGAAAATCAAATGGTCTCGTTTTTGATTTGACAACAGCCAGTCTAGTGGTATTTTACTTATTTTTCTATGTCTATGTAGTACTCCCATATTGAGTAGGCAAACACCACAGCTCTTCATCTGGCACTTATACACTAATATACATATAAAGAGGAAAGATTTGATTGTTTGTTTGTTTGTTTGCATTGACAGGCTCCGAAATTACTGGACCGATTTGAAAAATTCTTTCACCATTAGAATGCTACTTTATCCCTGAGTAACATAGGCTACATAATTTTCCCGAATTCCCACGGGAACGAAGTCCAGGGTTCTCTGATAATCTTTGCTAGTTTAATATAAAAACACAAAAAATATCCTTCGCTATTGTGTCCTACTTTAAAAGAAAGAGGTTTTATTAATTTAATAGCAATAAACTATTATCATTTTATAAATTATCTCAACAACAAGATGCTTGTGGTAATTACAATTAAAAAAGATAGCACTGGGACAATAAACACTTACTTTGTGTACTTTATTACGTAAAATATAAAGTACTATAGCATTCCGCCCTTGACTTCGTTCCCGTGGCAAATCGAGAAAATTATGTAGCCTACCTATGTTACTCAGAGATAATGTAGCATTGTAAGAGTGAAAGAATTTTTTAAATCGGTCCAGTAGTTTCGGCGCCTAATTCAATGCAAATAAACAAACAATTCGTCTTCGTCTTTTCCACTTAATTCGTCTTTTCGGATTTATGTACGGATTTCTAATTATCACTTGCTCAACTGTGAAGGACAACATCGTGATGAAACCCGCGTGATGAAGTCCAAGATAATTCATTTTCGAAAAACGAGCGGTCCGCCAACCCGCATTGGGCCAGGCTTAAATCCCCTTCGTGTTTCGAAGGGAAACCTGTGCCCCTCGATGGGGACGTACATATATGGGCTGGTAAAAAAAATACAAACAATTAAATCTTTCCTCTTTATAACATTAGTGTAGATGAAGATTAGATTAGTTTGGGAATTTCGATAATCAAAGTCAAAAATAACTTTATTTCATAGAATATTCAAGATGTTACTTTAAAAAACGCGAAATCTCACAAAAATAAGAACAATCATTTTGTGGACAGCGGATGGACTACACCAGCAGCTCTTTTCCTCGCCCACTTTATACAGGGTGTAAAGAACAGCTTAGTAAATACTTAAATGGTGGAATCTACCCATAACTATCATCATATCAACTAGAAAATACTAAGTCCATGATTTTACCATAGGGCTGTCAGCCGTCCGTGTTTCCACCCATACTTCAAAGTGCACAACGCTGCTAAAGAAGTTTTCACTTCAAAAAAGGTGGTAACACTAACCTACGCATTTTCGATCACATCTGACGATCACGGTCTCGTGATATCTGACGCATTTTCGATCACGGTCACGTGACATCTGACGATCTGACGCGAGTTCATCGCGAGTTTAACATTTTTTCCCCGTACTAAAAGTGCTCAACGCCGCTAAAGAAGTTTTCACTTCAAAAATACACAATGCGCTATACTATGCTGATGAAGTTTGTATGGGAACTCAAAATATTTTTTTCGTATTTTGACCTATATCTTTCTTGGGAAAGTTGTTCAGTTTCATGGACTAAAGCCCTGTATATTTTACAAGTCTTTAAGTTATAGGAATGCACTGAAGTCACAGTGATCATTCTTGGCCTCAAAAACCAGATGAATTTTGCGATAAGTAAGACTACTATGAAGAAATAATGTTGTGCAATTATTTAAAAGCTGATTAAATAATTAATATTGCGTCATCTTAAGCAACAGTAACGTTTATATTAGTCAGTTTCATGTCAAGGTAAATTTTTTTCTGTGCCTTATGATTCTGCAGGATCTACCTACTCAGAAGTTTTTAACCCCCGACAAAAAAGAGGGGTGTTATAGGTTCGATATGTGTATCTGAATTGTTTTGTGTTTTGTTTCTGTGTGTCAATCTATGGCAGCGGTTCCCGAATTCTTTTGGCTACGGAACCCTTTTTGGCTCACCATTTTTGGGCGGAACCCTTGCTCAAGTAAACTAACCTGTTTTTTTACGTGAAATGACACCATACAGAGGCTTTGTAGCTTGGTAATCGCATCTTGTAAGTATAGTTTGACTTTAAACGAAGGACCTTTGCAGATATAAATACCCAAATATATCAAAGGTGAAGCGATTTACAATCTAGTTACTAGACTAGAAAAATAACATCGAAATCTTGAATTTTCGTGGAACCCCTGAGAGCTTCTTACGGAACCCCAGGGTTCCGCGGAACACCATTCGAGAACCGCTGGTCTATGGCGTAGTAAGTAGCTTCAAAATGAATGGGACCGATATCGATTCTGTTTCTTTTTTTGATCGGTTTCGAGATGGTTCTTAGCTATATTTGAATAAATTTGGTTCAAACATTTGAAAGTTTGAGATTGCTTATAATCGAATGTCGAGGGTGATACAATTTTTATTAATTTTTGAGTTACCCACATATCTTATTTTACTTATCAAATGCGTTTCCTTTTCCATTCAGGAACTTTAATCCAATGACTACAAAGCTATTTCGCAAACATGAAACTAGTTCAACATACTTATAATTAGAATTAGTAATTATGACTATTTTTTAGGGTTCCGTAGTAATCTACGAACCCTTATAGTTTCGCCATGTCCGTCTGTCCGTCTGTCCGCGGGTTTCCTAAGAAACCCTTGGTACTACAGAGCTGAAACTAAGCATGATTATACATATGAATCACGCTGACAGAACTGTAGAGTAAAATCTTGGAAAAAAAAAATTTTTCGGGTGTCTCCCATAGACGTGAAAGGGCGATGAATTTTTTTTTCTCGCCAATATCATTGAGTGGGGTGTCATAGGATAACATTTTAAAAGATAAAAGGGGTTTACTAAGAACGTTTTTCGATTCAGCACTCCGTTTGCGAAATATAAATTTTTAAAGTGAAAATTTTTGTCAAACACAAGTGTCCCCCCCCCTATACCTGCTAAACGGTTGTTTCTAAAAATGTGAAAAAATTTACGTTGATAGAATACGCAACGAAATTAAAAGAAAAACTATCACACATAAATTGGTCCTTCAAGTTTGCAAGTAATAGTCGACCAAGTGCCAAACACTGTTGGGATTAATAAGAATATATTATTTGAACCATGCTGCTACGGAACCCTACAATGTTTTTTTTTTATAATTGCATCGCAACCCGCTTCACCTGTGTCTCCTCTCTCAACTACTCTAAGGTAGACTGGAAGAGGTCCCTTCAGGGATAAGTCCACCTTTGCTATTAAATTACCTTTCAAATGTATTATAATGTATATCACTGTTTTTGAGCAATAAAGAATTTAAATACATATATACTTACTACATTTTTACATTGATTTGTATTGAACGGGCCGCAAAAACAAGTTGGTCTTACAAACTTGTTGTTGCAGTTAATATTAAGGTTTTCTATGACCAGAAGATGGTAAAGAAGTTTTTTTCTACATCATTCTTGGTTTGTAATCGTATTAGGACTGTTGGTTTAGGCCACAGTAGTGAGCGGCTGACTGTCCGCCTCCGACAGGGTGGACAGGGTATCAGTAGTGACAGGGTGGAATTTTGTAATGCCACCTGAAGGGTAAGTTCTATTAATACTGTAGATAGAAAATTGTACTTAAAGAAAACATTCCTTTATTTAGTTTACCAAGTTTATTAGAGAGATTTCGTCCTTATAATTGACCCAACGATCGATGCAATAAAAGTATAGGTTGTAATTCTTACAGATTTTAGTCGGTTCGATTCCCGGGTGTGGCAATTCTTTTCAAAAATAAAGGAATGTTTTCTTTGTGTACAATTTTCTATCTACAGTATTAAGAGTACTTTCCCTTCAGGTGGCATTACAAAATTCCACCCTGTATATTTTAAATTGAGTGCAAACTGCGTACAGTATGTTGTACGCTCTGTATGAACATCCCAAAAATCCCAATTAAAATATATAGGGTGAAAGCCAGTGGGCCAGCTCACTGTGAGCCTAATGGGGACATGGCGTTAGAGCTAATTATCCTGTGGCCAAGACAAGAGTCCATTAGGCGGTTTGAAAAACTGGGAGTTAGTCAAGTTATTTGATATCCTTCCGTCTTTACTGTACGGTAATCAAAGGTACGGCAAAATTGAATTCACCGTGACTAGTGTCAAAAGAAATACTTACTAGGTTTGTAAGCTGGCCACTCTTCGGTTGGTATCCTTCTGTCTTCGAACTCCTGACCTCCATACGCAAGCAGCAAACGACACCCCTCCCCCAATCCCTTCAGCGGGAAGTATGAGAACACCACTTTTGGCATGATTCTGAAACATATTTTATTTATTTTAGGCGCTGTTTATACACAAACGACGTGGCGCAGAGACGCGGCGATCAAATCAACGTAACATGAATCTTAATAGCTACGAAACAAAGGCTTTTATGCCAAAAATATATTTTTTTATTTATTATAAGATGGGTTAACTCTTGACCTCAATCTTGACCATAAAGGTCAAAGATGAGGTCGACGATGGAGCGAGTTAACCCAGAAAATGCCTGTAAAGGCACTGGTACTCCCACGCACCGACGGAACACAGCAAGCTGTTTGGCGTCGGACTTTGGTAGGAGGGTGGTCGCGAACCAGAAGGCCCTTTACAGAGCCTACCACACCGCATGAGACCATAGGACAACACCTCAGATTCAGAAAAAAAATTAAGTGTTTTTGCCTGAGATGGATTACTAGGAGGCAGGTCTCATTTGCGTTTCCTTAGTCGCCTTTTACGACACCCACGGAAAGAGATGGGGTGGTATTATTCTCAACCGATCACCACACGGCCAGACATCATTATCTCGAAGAGACATCATTACGTACACAGCAGCACATCAGGCTTTTACATTTTGACCTTGATGTCGCCCTTATCCCGTTTGCAGTAGCGCCGTATTTCGTAGTGCAAGTGGGTAACATGACGTGCTGTTATCGGTACCATATTAATAGTTGCTTTTAAGCTGTTGTTCTTTCTAAAATTATCTAATAAGTAAAACTTTCCATATTATTAAATTAAATCTGATCGCACAATTTGTACGGAGACGCGAAAAAACTTAAAAAATAATAAAATTTAGGAATCTATAAATTATTTTATAGATTCCTAAAATGATGTAGAAACATCGCGCTCGTTGCGCTCGTGTTATTCTTTCATTAAAACCACTTTTACTTCGCAAAAAATCTTCATCAATGCAAAAAATAGAAAATACTAATTAACTTGTGCATTTTTTTTACATTTTTGCTAGTTTTCTTTGAAATTGGCGTTTAAGCATCGTTTGAAATATTTCCGGCATAGCTTGAGTCATGGTTACCACCTTTAAAATATAGATTTCGCACACTGGTAAAATAAAATCTATCATAATTTTTGTTTGCGACATATTTTAATATTTTATAGATGTTGATACAACTGTATTTCTTAGACGAGTCTCGAAAATACCAAAAAAATGAAGTAATCGTTTTCACACTCCGAACATCAACTTTTCCGGAAAAATTTGTAGTTACAAAGTACAATGTAGTTAATTTAAGATCTACAATGTTGCTATCAAAAAAATTCCTTCCTATTGTTTTTAAAATAACCCTTAAAAATCATAGTACATTTTATTAGCAGGAAAATAACAGTCACTTTATTTACGTCGACGAGCCACGCCGGTGTGCCGACACGACACCGCTAAATATTATTTTGTTACCCGGCGTTTTATGTAAATACTTACATTTTATCTAAAACTACATTGAAAACCACTTCTCAAAATAACAATTACAATAAACAACTTACAATAAATATTACAACACTGCAACAGAAGACCTCTCAGCACCGTGCTCACAAATTCACTGGCGTAACAGCAGCAATAGAAATCGAGTGGGTAGCCAGGCATAGTACCACATTATACACGACGACCTTCACAAGACTATTATATGATGAACCCTACCGCAAATTACATGATTCAGCGGTTATGGTACAATCAACGACATGACTCGGCTATTTATGGCACAAAAACAATTTTATTAGACTTCGTTGGGTTTCATATAAAGGTTGTTGAAAGTACTAAAGGAAGAGTACTTGAAGTAGAGGTCCCTTTATATCTTACCAAGTGGAAATCAGTAGCGGGAATGAAAAACTAACGTGAGCTTTATTTATGTACAGTAGACAGCACATCAGGTTAATACAAACTGTAAAATTTCCCCAATGGATAGTAAACTCTAATGCTTCGAGATAAAGTTGAAAAATGATCGACGAAATTTGGCAGTTTTGGATAGCATGATGTGCTGTTGACCCTGTACATACTCGTACAGCAGCACGTCAGGTTATCAATTTTCACTGCGAAAGTCGCCGTTATTGCAAGCGAGATAAGGGCGACGTCAAGGTCAACTTGTATAACCTGATGTGCTGCCCTGTGTACATACGAGTATGTATGGTATGTGCATTTATGTCATTGTAAATCTCAGAATGGAGAGATTAATGTAAGATTAGCCGATCCGCTAGCCCCTAAAGCTCTTCAACTGTATCGCTTCGTGATGCACTCATATAAGGAGCACATCACGGAGTGATGTGGTTGAAGAGTTTTCAGTTATTTTTATTATTTTGAGAGTCATCCTATGAGGCTGACATAGACGTTATGTATGGTCTAAAGCCTCGTTTTACTACATTTAAGATATATAAAAAAAAATCATCAATTAACTTTTGTAAATTATTATGACGTATAGATATTATATTAAACATCAAGTACTTATAACGAAGTGGGCGTATTGTGGGCGAAATAATGATTATTACCACTCATATTTTACATGGTTCTAGTAAGATACGATTCTCAGCCAACTGAGACAAGGATTATGGCGTGAGTAACATATGGATGGATGGAGATAACTTTATCAATCGTATTCAAAATAAGATTTAGGTAACAAAGTAAGAAATATTCTTTGCTAGTAAGATTATCGACCACCGCACGCTGAAGAAGGAAGTCTGACTAAGAACTTAATACTTTTAAACTTTCGCTATTTAAATACTACCTACATTTAATACTAACATGGGTCTAAATTTGCGTACACAAGTTATTGTTTTACCTTTGATCCCAAGGTTTCGTCGCGGTTACACGCGCCTCCGTGGTGGTTACGGGTAGGACTAAGAACTTACTTTACATTAGCAAGATTCTGCCATCAGGTAGCAAATACAGGCAACATCTTGTTAGTTCTACAGCTGATAAATTACCTTTTGACTACAAATTATGTATGAGGTTTAGATCGTTATCAAACCAAACAGTGCCAGTTAAAGACGCCACTCTGCTGAGCGAAAAACTGATGAGCCAAGTAACAGTGCAAGCTCACTATAACCTTAACTCAAGTCCATCACGCCCTGGAGAACCGACATCAAATGATAAAATAAAGATAACATTAATAAGTGGGGAAGAATAAGCAAATAATATTTTAATAGGTATACATTTTTTTCAGTTACAATTTCTTCACACTTTCTTTGATTCAGCGGGTATTTCCAAAATTATTTATCGAGAATTTGAGTACAATTTGTACATTTTTGCTTTGGGTTTTTAACAGATGTCCAGGCTCAAATATTGCTCATTTGACGAATTGTGCAGCCCACCAAGTCGAGTATATATGCATCGCTTTTACTTTACGTACTTAGAATTGCTTCAAAGACTAGACATCCGTTTCAAGTTTCAAAGCATATTTTCGTTTTTTTAAATTAAGTTAATCAGCTGAATATTGTTCTAAGCCTTTCCACAACATTTTGTTACACTTAGATATCACATCCCCGAAAATGATTCCAAAATGTATGTATGAAAAAATCAGTTTTCCAAAAATTGTCTACTTATGGTGTATAAAAGGAATTTTCGCATGGTTCGATTTGTCGAACTCCGTGGTCGAACCACGTGGCTTTAAGGATGGAAAACAACAATTTCATAGATGGGGACCTAGTATTATATGATCACATGCGATGATCAGATCAAGTTATAGGTGGCAAGCCAGAATGGGCGATTCCAACTTGCGACCTAAAAACATCCTAAAACTTCGATGATCAACAAACAAAAAAAGACATAAGTAAGTAATAAAATAAAATTGCATTTATTGTAACATTCGTGTATGCAGTCTTTCAATAGCGATAACTTTTTATAATCATTAAAAAGAATACCTTATTTTTCACTTAAAATTAACAAAGAATAAAGGTCACGACACACTTATAAGCATTGTAATTTATTATGGTGTCTTACACTAAGTTACAATTAGGTATTACAAACAAAAATTCGATATCTTATCTTTTCACTCTTAGATCTAACAAAAACATCAATTCCGTATCTTGGATTTTACTCGCATAAAATTGAAACTCTTAATTTTTTCTGCATAACTTTTTACGCATGATTTTTTTTCCGCATAACGATATTTCGTCATAACGACGAACGGATTATGACAAAATATCGTTATGCGAAAAAAATTTATGCGTACAAAATTATGCGATAAGAAATAAATTAGGGCTTTCAATATTATGCGAGTAAATATGAATCACTTGGACTCTCAAACTTAAAAGTCGCATTTGGGTGCCTTCGCTGCCCATTCCTTGACCTTCGGGTGGGAGTAGACGTTGTCAACCACCTGTTTGAAGCTGGGGTACTTGGAGTCCAGGTCTGGCATCCTCATCATCATCTTCATGTAGTCCCACATGCCAGCGAACATGAAGTCCGCCCAGGTCAGCTGGAAGTTCAATAAATAGGGTGTAAGGGACAAACCCTTATTCGACATTTATCGGCACAGTACATAAGGGGCCATCCATAAATTACGTCGCACGAATTTCATGATTTTTTGACCCCCTCCCCCCTCCTTGTCACAACTGGTAACATTTGTTAGACTACCCCCTCCCTAGCGTGACGTCACATATTTTCTATTTTTTGTAATATTCTAATAAAAGTAGTACTTAATAGAGTTATTTTTTTTTTGGAAACTCAAAACTGAGGAGGTTAAGTTTGTCGTTAATAGTTAACGCGTTTTGATATTCATAACAAATTTTGAAATGTGACGTCACCAAACTTATAACCCCTCCCACCCCATTGTCACACAATGTCACACTTTGTCGACCCCTCCCCACCCCTCAACGTGTGACGTAATTTATGGATGGTCCCTAATCAGAAATTCTATAATACCCCTTTTTACAAAGTTTATATTTAATTATAGTCTTAAATTTTTCTAAAGGTAAGTTTTGAATACACATGGGAATCTTATTTTCGAAGCGTATACATTGACCCATAACAGAGTTTTTTACTTTGTTGAGACGACTGTTTAGTAAATCCAATTTAGGTATGTTTGGTTCTAGTATTTACATTGTGCCTATCACAATGTCTAAACAATTCCGTAATTACCTTTCCACAGGCAATGTGTCCCTTGTTCTTTTTGATAATTTCGTCAAGTTTAGCCAGTAGACCCGGGTAGACGTTCTTAGTGAATTCCTCGTGCTTCTTCTCCTTGACGATTTCATCGGCTTCGTAGTGGACTGCAGCCCCCTCTGAAATTGTTTATTATTATAACACTTTCAAGTTTCGCGATTTTAACACATAATTTAATACTAAGACTGGTCTAAGTTCGCGTACATATTATGTTTTTAACTTTGTTCCCGACGTTTCGGCGTGTTTGCACGACCGTGGTTCACGGGTAAAAACGAAGATAAAAACATAATATATACCCGAATTTAGATCTTAGTATTTCATTTGTTTTTATTATTAAATTGTCAGGCCAATCAAACTCTTTAAACTAGCATATACTTTTGCAGAAGAATAGACAAATAAATACTTAATAATATAAAATCCACAGGCCCACACTAAGGTTTCCCTTGGATCATAGTGGGTCCCTGTGCTTTTTAAACAAATTTCTGCCCCGACCGGGAATCGATCCCAGTATATTGCCTATTGCCTGACCTGCTAAATCCTGAATTATAGTTTACAGTAAAGCGCTAGATAGAAATAAGAAATACCTAGATGAAAACGTCCACCTATACACATAAAATCTACGAGTTTTTTTATTAAACTTAAAATTACATTAAGACTTTAGATCACCCTAGATGCCTGTGTCAATTTTACAAAAATACTCACAAAAAAATTAAAAACTGTTAATTCATCCGCATCAATTTGTCTTGCGCTTAACGAACACAATAACAAAACGATAAAGCTGAGAAGCTGTATAATTTTATACGTCATAAATATAACTGTAATAAAAGTTCCTAGTATTAAGAAGATACATAGTTTATAGTTTTTGAGGTAGGTTACCTCTTCTAGTTTTCGAGATACTTACCTCTTGTTCCTTGTCTATTTTTACAAAACCTATTCTCATAAACTGTTGTCTCTGAAACTATATTCAATGCTGTTAAACATATTTACAATGTACCTAAATATTGTAATCCTATCAGACAATATTACTGTGTGTGTGTGTATAGATGTTGGCGTACTAATAAATAAATATAAATAAAGAGCTATGGCTCAGGTTAAGGAACTATCTACTAAATTTAAGGTTATGAGCGTGCTTACTGGCGCGGATGTCGTCAACGAAAGCAATGTTTTGGTCGATTTCGAAATCCTCTTCGATATCAGCTCCGTTCAGTCCGTATTTGCGACCGAGGTAGCGTGCGATGGGGACGCTCTGTGCATATTGCTTCCCATCAATCTCCAGGACTGGCATCTGACCGAAGGGGGTCTCTGATGGTGGAAAAAAAGAAGATTTAATTTTAATTTATTATTTTTAAAACACTTACCCGCGTGAGGGATGTTCACAAACAATTTTAGGAAAAGAAAAATATTCGGCGCGAATGGGACTTGACGCCCCGAAAAATTTTTTTTTACAAAAAAAAATTGTAAGATTTAATTTTCATTCCTTAGCGGCCGTTCAAGTATTATGTAAGCAGATTTATTACAATTATTTACCCCCTCCCCCTTGTCAGCAAAAGTAAGCAAAACTCTTACCCCTACGTAATCATTGGTATACGCATTTTGTGGGAATCCCCGAAAATGCATTTCTTATTCAAGCATAGACAATGTGTGAGCTGCCATTTGTGTAAAAATAAAACTACTGCTGACGAAATCACTATATAGACCCCAAACCCTGCCTGTCATCAAAAATAAACAAAGCAAAGACCGCCCCCCTCTAGTGCTTATACGTAATACTTTAATGGCCCCTAACATCAGATATAATATCCTAAAAACATCGATCGACTGGAGCAGATTATGGTGACATAATTATTTATTATTTATTTATTTAACTTAATGCTCTAAAAGTACATGGGCGGACTTAACGCCTAATGGCATTATCTACCAGTCTACCTTAGGGTGATTGGGAGATGTACGTGGTAGGTGCATATCACAAATATATGAAAATACTTTAACAACTATGAAACTACACTAGGAACAAAGGAAAATAACTGTAATACCTACTACATATATAATCAATAAATATATTATATAATTGCTTCGGGAGAAGCATTTTTGGAGTTTTTTTGTCGAATTTTATTGTCTCTCTATGGTTTTTTTAAAACAACATTTAACATTAACTTGCAGCATTATTATCTACAGATTTTTAATTGTAATCAAGTTTTACAGTCTAGGCTACAAGTTTTTACACTGAAAACCGGCGCAATAGTTGACCTTGATTCTCGAATCACTGACAAGACGACAATAGAATTAGAAGTCCGTATTTAAGTACATTATTTACATATTTTACTATAGTATAAACCTAAAATTTTAGCTATTTCGTAACTACTTAGCGCTTATATCGTCACAGATCGCATTACTATTAGAAGATGTTGCTGTATGTTTTGTTAACTGAGTGAGCAGAGAAGGCCTCTATTGAAGAACCTTGTTTAAGCGAACTGAGTATTAGACCAACAGTTACTGAATCCGTTAAGGCGACAACAGCACCTAAATTACGATTTTATGATGCGTAGATAAGCATGACACACTGCATTGAAACAAAGAAAAAAATACTACGGTAATATTCAGGACATAAACTAGATAAGTAGTTTGCTGAAAACATGATTCAGCACTTTTGGTTCAACAGAAAAAGCTCATAAAGTCACCTCTAAATAGCCAATATTTGTGTCTTTTAAGCTGTAAAAACCATATAGTCTAAGCTCCCATTGCACCAAACCCTACCTCACAAGGTGGCAGATCAGAAATGTAATGTAGTGATAGATACTACCTAAGTACACGGGTATTTAGTAGGTTGCCATCGCATATCCTGGAAGAACATTTTTTTTTTTTCGTAATCGTATCCCTATTTTGATCGAAAATTACATCATAAGGTGGCAGATCGAAACGTTGACACATCGAAAGGGACAGATTTGTAAGTAAGGATCCACATAGGTTGCCAGCCCAAACCC